>PVKV010037980.1:0-14331 GCA_004027835.1 Alouatta palliata
CCCTGCTGCCTGTACCATCTACACACACACAGACACACCACCGGCATGCTCTGCATGTGCACAGACACGATCCTGTGCCTGTATGCACACATCCCTGCTGCCTGTACCATCTACACATACACAGATGACCTGCCGACGTACTCAGCATGTACACAGACATGATTCATGTGCCTGTATGTACACAGCCCTGCTGCCTGCGCCATCTACACACACACAGACACACCACCGGCATGCTCTGCATGTACCAGACATGATTCATGTGCCTGTATGTACACAGCCCTGCTGCCTGCGCCATCTACACACACACAGACACCTCTCCAGCATACTCAGCATGTGCACAGACATGATTCATGTGCCTGTGTGCACACAGCCCTGCTGCCTGCATCTCTACATGCACATGGTCATGCTTCCTGCATTGCTGGCTTGTACACCAACATGCTGCCTGTGCCTGTGGGTGAGACAGAGTCACAGGCTGTGCCACTCAAAGGTCTCATTCACTCGAGGAGGAGACCGTGAGTGCAGGGAGAGCAGGTCCCCCACAAGTTCTCCCAGGCTCACTTTGTGGTCCTGGCTGGCCCCTTCTTGGGCTGTGTCCACTATTCTGGGGGCACTTATCAATCGGGTAGGCAGGGGTGAGGGAGCCATGCAGCTGGCACAGATGTCACACTCCCTAGTGGGGCAGTGTCGATGGGGAAGCACTTTTCCACTCCTCACTGCTTGGTGTCTACATGGGTGCCTGCACCCTCATCAGGCTCGCCCCCCTCATTCTCCTGTGCCACACAGGGGTGACCAGGCTGACAGCGCTGACTGCCAGCTGCAGAGACCCCGGCAGGAATGGCCCTGGAGCTGCACAGCCTTCACACCCACGCCGAGGATGGTGTCCCGAAAGGTCCCAGGCAGAGCTCATTCCTGTGGTGTTTGCGCATTCACGGTGTAGACAAGCTGGAAGGAATTATTCGGATGAAGTCATCAGAGCCAATGGTGCAGGCAGTCATCGGGCGCTGTCTTGCCAGGATCACAGATAGCCCAACCCATGCTGGGGTCTGTGTGCCTAAGAGCGTCTAAACTTCGTTGAGAGTACTTTACTGTTCCCTTTTGCTTAGGAATTTACTTGAAACAGTCAAATCTTGTAATATGCATTATTTGACAACCCTGCTGAGGGCCGGGCCACTTGACCTATCCGAGATGCCTGGTAAACCCGGTGTTCCCACCTTCACACCTTCTGACGCTGGCCCAGCCGTTTCAGCATCATCAGTCGTCACTCTGCTTGGTACAGGAAGTCTTGGCTATGATCATTTTTGTAGTTTGAGTTTGTTTTTTGTGAGGGCTACAGTTTTGCTCAGGTGTGACTCTATATTGACAAGGAGGCATTTTGGAAGTGGTCACTAGGTAGAAGTATGCCCTGTGCTCTGATGGCGCTGCCCTGAGGTCCCCAGCGGAGGCCAGGCTTCTGGGGACAGGACCTTAGGATGCTGTCTGATCTCTTGCTCCGGACCCAGAATCTTCACTGTGGCAGGAGGAGGAGGCAGCCCGTTCAGGTGCCTGCATGTAATAATAATGGGGCTCAGAAAGGGGCTTCTTTGGACCAAGCTGCACTCTGAGCATCACTGTGACCCTCTCCCCTCACCGCCCACTCACTTGAGGGGGCCAACTCCAAGAAAAGCTTTGCTCCACGAGAGGCTCAAGGCCAGGGATTCATCTCGCCATGTGCAGAAGCTTCACAAGCCCAAGGAAGGAGCCCCTCCCTGTTCCTCTTCTTACCCTCCCAGGGGCCCCTGTGGGAGGCAGAGGCCCAGCCAAGACCCTGCTCATTCAGGGACGAGTATGCAGGAGGTTTGGTGCCATCCAGGGAGGGCAGGCCCACTGGGTAGGAAGGCCTCTGAGCTTTGTCCCAGTGCCCCTCGGCACACATGAAGTCCCCACCCTGAGGACCAACTGTGGGGTCACTGAGAGCAAATCCAGCGGGCCTCATCCATCCATGCTCAGGGGTGACCTGCCCTTGGGGGCTGGTGCTCAGAGGAGTCAGGAGACTGGGAGCGAAGGGGGCAAGAGGCTGAGACTTGGCAGTGTCAGGCAGGAGGGAGGGTGTGGCCATCTGCCTGTGCTTCCAGAAGGGCCCGGGTACATGTGAAAGGCCACCATGTGACAGACCAGCCAGAGACCGTCCTGGCTGTGCCTACGCTCCAGCTTCCTCCATCCTCTGACCCGCTCCTGGGTGCCTTTGACATTGCACCAGCCACTGACCAGGGCAGTCATCGAGATGAATGGGAGACAGCATCCCTAGGGGCCACAGAGCCGTGTGCTTATGGGAGGTGACGGTGCCTCTGCCTGTCCATCCTGTTGGCAGGTACTAGCCAGGGGGTCCAGCAGAGATGACCCTGCCTCCAACCACAGAGCCCTCAAGAAAAGTCCTGGAGACTCGAGGTGCAGGGCGGAGTGAGGCGCTCAGCCCACCCTGGTTCCAGGACTGAAAGGGAGAACATGTCACATGCACACAAGCTCATGCCTGGCACCCGACGCACGCAGGCACATGAAGACCTTCTCTTTGGATGTGTCCGTGACAGTGCAGACCCGACCAGACATTTTATTCCCAGAAACGCAGCCATCGGCAGGGATAAAAATAGAAAGGCTGCTGTCTAACTGCGGAGGATAAAAGCAGTTCAAGCATGGCCACATAAAAAGGGAGAAAAGGGAACGGCAAAAAAGCAAAAGAAAAAATTCAAACAGAAAACAAAAAGCAAGAGGACAGAGGTGGGAGCAGCTGTGTCAAATTAAAACTGAAAATGTCTGTGCTAACAGACAGAGGTTTCATATTGGGCGGAAAGTCACATCCATAAGCACAGAATGGCCCTGAAACATTGAAAATAAAAAGACGGGTAAAGGTTTGCTCTGTCAAACACAAATAACATAAATAACATGGTAATGCGATAGGCAGCGGAGTCAAGTTCAAGCAGGAAAGCGGGGAACGGGGCCGGCACTTCCTGATACAAATGCTGGGAGCCAAGGGGATGTGAAGCGAGAATCTCAGACAGCTTAAGAGGCCAACCCAGCCACCACGAGGTGCCTGGCCGTAGAGGAACCCGCGAGCATCACAGGCAACTTGGAGCGATTACTGCTGCCTTCCTCCAGATGATGGAACAGGTGAGTGGTGAGTTGCATCATTTCGACAGCTCCTTACCTGCGTGCCATTAACCTGAGAAGCCCAGGCATGCAACCTTCCAAAGAGGAGACCCACTGAAGTCCACGAGAAGGTCCTACTATCACGACAGCGTTAAGCCGAGATCTTGGGAAGGTTTCAGAACGGGAACTCCTAACATTTCTGACTCACTGATACACTTGCCTATAGCTTTGGGTGGATGACGGCACCGTCCCCGGGCAGGGAGGCACTTGGGATGATAATATCGAGATTCTGCACCATTCAGTAGTTACCAGCACAGCAGGGTTGTGATGGGGAACTGCAGGGAGCCTGTCCCATTTGGAGGGGAGACCCGAAGGCCATGGGATCCACCTACTGTGGGGTGCATGCATGGAAGGGGGTGCCCCCGCTGAGGCAGAGCCCACAGGGGCTGTCCTGAGAAGAGCAAGACCCCATAGGGTGCTGTTTGATCCCACAGGCAGCTTTGAACTGTGCAGAACCAGAGGTGCTGTGGGATGTTCAACCTCAGGTGAGCAGCAGGAGGTGGTGACCGGGGTCTGGGATGGCCAGATTGGAACCATTCAGGTGGGGAACCCCACCGTAAGGGAACCTGGAGGCAGGCCGGCCCATGGCCCAGCAAAAAGGCCCATTTAGCTGGAGTGGAAGCAGCGCACACTGGCCCGGGAAAGCAGCAGTGGTCCTCCTGCCAGGATCCCAGTGCTTAGCCCTCAACCCCAAATAAAGGGAGGGCTAGAGATGGATGGTGGCAGGAAGCTGGGGGGCAGAGGAGATCACGAACGTGCTGGGAGCTTTGAGAGAACCTCTGGAGCCAGAGGAGAAGGACTAGATCAGAGAACTGATCGTGAAAGTGTTCCTCCATCCCCTGCACCTGGGCTCACACCATGCTCAGTCACCCGACCTACAATTCTGTTCAGTATTCCTGGTCTGGGTAATAGTCCCTAGTTATGCAAGATGTCACCATTGAAGGAAGCTGGGAGATGGACCATGGGACCTTTCTGTGTCGTTTTTGCAACTTCTTCTGAGTCTTTTGTTAATGAATTTGTTAACAATTTTCAAAAGGAAAGTGTTAACAAATTCATTAAGTAGAAATTAATTTAGCAAAGCATGTCACGTAACAATGCAGATGCCTTCATAAGTGGTCAGGTTCTGTCAGTTGTCTGCACGCTAGTGTGAATTAGCTGGCTGGGACTAATTTTAGCTATGAAACTGAATGAAGTACTGGATGGAGGAAGATTTGGACACACTCATATTCGAGCTGGGAGTGTCCTGCTGGCCGGACTGAGAGCTGTCGTCACTGGGGCTGAGGGTTAGGGCAAGCTCTGAGCCCTGGGGCGGAGACCCTGGGAGGGAGAAGGGCCTGGGCTTTGACCTGGAGAGATGAGTTCCCTCCTGAAGCTCTTCCACCTCTACCCACTTTGCCAAAGGGTCCCAGGCCCTGGCAGAAAATGAGCTGCACCCACAGAGCTTTGCTCTCTGGATCAGGAATCACGTCTGTTTCATGGGCAGCCTGGAACCAGAAAAAGGTACTTGTTCCACCCAGTTTGACTATGGGCAGCAAGTGTGGGTTCATGCTCAATGGCCGCTGCTCAGTGCCCCTCGGGAAAACAGCCCTCGGCGACTTGGGAACGGCTCCTGGTCTGTGTTGGCTTTTGTCAGAGCCCTCGGGGGGCTGGGGTGCTGCAGTAACGGCCTGAGACTCAGCCTCCTGGCACCCCGAGCCGGGCAGGCTCTCACACAACCTTGACTTTCTGAGGAGCCGCTTGAGCAGGCTCTCTGGGACATATGTTTTTCTTCTGCTTGCAGAGGAAAGAGGCTTGGATGAAGTTTTAGATTTATTTCAAATACTTCTGTCATGAGACTCTCACAATTTTTGTTTTCCAGCTTTAAAACAAGCTTTAAAGTTTGAGACTGTATTTGAGCAAAAAAAATGCTTCCTTCTTCATTATATGTTTTGCCATTTATTGAACACCTAAGTAAAAGCCAATTGACAAAGATCCAAATGTTTACCCCCCAGTGACAGAGGCCCAGCCAGAGTGTGCCTCATGGGGGAATGTGTGTCCTAGAGGGTAGCAGTTGAAAGAAAAAGTCACCAGGCCTGCTCCGCTGTGGTCTGCACACACAGGTCAACTTAATCAGAATCAGTTTTTCCTTTTTTTTTTTAAGCCAAACAGCACGACAAGCGTTTCTGCTGATGTGAGCGTTCCTCTGCCAGCTGGCCGTGCCGTGCTGTGTGGCCATGTAAGGCGGCTGATGAGAGTTTCCTTATTCCAGGATTCGCTGCTGCACAGAGCCAAGATGCGTTCCCTTCAGGTTTGCTTCAGGGTCCAGCTGACTGGGACAAGCGCAATATGTATCCAAAAGTAAAAATGTCCTTCTTCCTAGAATTACGTTTCTGAGCCACAGGCCAGCATTTAACTATAAATACTTTGGTCACTAGAATACATGAGTTCCATGAAGCATAAATGGTCTGACTTCATCTAAAACATTTGATGAGGGTCTTAAACATTTCCTGCAGCCCCACCCGGGGCATGCGTGCCGAAGGTCAGCGCGGCTGGTCAGCCCCACCGAGGTTTCCAAAGCGCTTTGGGGTTTTCTCTCCTCTGCTACTACACCGCCCCTAACACACACGGCCCTTTGAAACAACACCATGTGCAGGGGTTTGTAATGGTCGTGGGTTTTGATTGGGAGTTGGAGATACTTGATACAGGGCTGTAACTGCATGGGTTTGGACAAATGCATGGCCTTAGGCATTCATTGGTATTTCTTAGCCAGGAGATCTTATGAAATGAAAATGGACTACAAATAAATAATGCTAACATTGTCAGCGGGGTGGGGAGAGGGCAGGGAGGGTGCAGGGGATGGGGCGGGCTGCTCCACAGCATCTAGGCTCTCTCCCCTGCCCCAGGAGCAAATCCCAGCTTGGTTGGGAGAAAACAGAGATGGCACTTTTGATAGAAAGAGAAGCCCACGTGAAATCCAGGATCTGAGCAGAGCCGTGGGAAACCAGGAAGAGCGTCTGGAGATGATTAAGATGTGTAATAAGGTGTCCAAAACCTCCTGACAAATACAAACTAGAGAAAGGGAAGCAAGGACAAGGGCCCTGAGATGGTGCCTGGAGAACTTTCAATGAAGCCTGTGCGGCATCTGGGCCAGGAAAGGGACTGCCCACCCATGTGAGACGTGGACGGGGCACGGACCACAGGGAAGCTTCTGCCAGGCCTCTCTAGCCTGAAATATAGCAAAGCCATCTCTTGATCAAAAGGACGTGTCCATGTTCCATCCTCCTTTGTTTGGGAAGGGTCGACTGTGAGAGCTTTCGGAAGAAATCTCCTCTCACCACAACAAAAGCAGGGGAACCCTGGCCCGTGATTCCACAGCATAGGGAAGACACGCAATTAGCTTCACTGCAAAGTGCTCCCAGATGAAACTGGAAATGCAACGAATGAAAGCATTAGCCGTCAGAAGTGGAATGACCTGCCAAGGCTGATGCTTGTTCTTTTCTCTCTTTCACTCGCTCACTTGCTGACTCTTTCTCTGACTCTCTCTTTCTGTCTGTCTGTCCCTTTCTGTCTCTCCACCTCGCCTTCCCCTTCTGTCTCTCTTTTCCCTCTCTTTCTTCCTGTCTTCTTCCCTCTCCCTCTTTCTCCTCCCTCCTTCTCTCTGTTTCCCAAACACGTTTCTTAATGGTGCTAATGACTATGTGGAAACTGAGTCCTGTACCTGTGTCTGTAGTTGACTCATAGGGTCAAAGTCACATGGGAATGGCTTCAAACTCAATTGTAGAACCCAAGGTGTTTTAAGGGGCCTCCTTCAGGCATTTTCAGGTCTTCCTCCTCCCAATGCGCCTGTTATTTGGCTGACCTGTCACCCACCCGTCCCAGAGGCACAGTGAGTACAGGGGTGGGGGTGACACAGGAGACCAGGACAGAACCTGGGGCACACAGCTCCCCACCCCCTCGCCAAGTCAGATGACCTGTCCTGGAGACACCAGCCATGCGCCTGCTTCTTTAACCAACCCCCAGCCCAGGGCTGTAAAGGCTGAAGCCCATTGGCACAAGTCTCCCCTACGGCCCCCACCTGGTTCTCAGTGCATTTGGTCAAGTAGCCTTTGTCCCTACCACATTCTGCTACTTACCAGGCAGCCCAGGAGCACAGGGGAGTGCAGTGCATTCCCAGTACAAGCACAAGCAAGCCGGGGTGCTGACGCCTCTCAGGCTGCCTGCTGCCACCGCAAACCACTGGCTACAGCAGCCACACTGTGAGTGCCAGCGTCCCAGAGGGCCCAGCTTCCCTGGCACAGCCCGGGGCCTCCTGACTTTGACATGGTTCCTCTTGGAAGCACAAACTCCATCTTAACACCTAGGCTATTGGGGAATGCGCTTTACATAAAGCATCCTCCATTGCGTGAAAGCCTTTCCCAAGGCTGCCATTACCGCCTCAACCCTTCCCCGGGTGGCCGTCCTTCCTCCCAGGAAGCCCTGCTGTTCCTAGGCTGCTCTGCTGCCCTCTGCCCAGGGATTGAGATGGGGGCATGACCGGGAAGGAGCGTGCAGTGGCTGGAAACAGCCCAGCAAGGTTCTGTTTCTCCACTTGGCTGCCCAGTCTCTGGGATAGGTGCCCTAACATGGACTGGATACGTCACCTATCTGTGCCTATTTCCTCATCTATAAAATGGGAATTGCAATACTCCCTACCTCAGGGGGTGGTTGGGAATATTCATTGATTAATAGGGCTTGCCTCACTATAAGTAGCATGTAAGGTATAAATTATTATTTTATATATATATATAAAATATTTCACAATTTCAGCCACCAAGGCAGAGAGGGCCACGCACCTGCTGCAGACAGCGAGAGTGGAAGAAGCTGGGAAGCTCTCTGCCGATGCTCACGGCTGTCCAGGAAGAGGGAGTGGGGCCACCCAGCCCAATTCAATTGCCTGGGAGAGCTCAGTTCCAGCAACTGCGGTCCCTGGTGGCAGAGTGCCCCTCGGCTCCCATGAATATACCTGTGTGCTTCTCTCCCCATCACCCTTCTCTCCTCGGCTGGACACACACTGATGTCCACTGGTGGCATCTTTATCTCCACTGCAGGCCAGTGAGAGCCACGTGACCCTCAGCAGGGCTTATGAAGATGTAACGTTGGACACGGTAACAGGACAACCACATGAGAAAAATCTCACGAGATGGCCCATCCCCAACGGGCTGGCACCGGGGCCACCAGCCAAGGGGATGCTAAGGTCCCCTCATAGGTGAGGGGTGTATGGGAACTCTCTGTACTATCTTTGTAATTTTTCTGTAAATTTTAAACTCTTATAAGAAATGAAGTTTATTTTTAAATCCTCCTTGTCTTAGCTGACCAGCCGCTCTTCTCCCTGGATATCTGCATCAGGCAGGCACTGAGGGTGCCCTGGACAGTTGGCCCCAGACCCTTGGGTCTGTCAGCTCCCTTGGCCAAGGAATGTAACTGATCCCAGAACCATGAATTCCCCTGATTTCTCCCTCTGCAGAATCATCCTGGAAGCCCCCGAGCTTCCACATGTGTTTCTACTCGGGCCTGGCCATTCCCACGTGGATGCCAAATGCCAGCCACCCAAGAAGACACGGCAACATTGCTTCTAAGGCCTTCAATGAGCCCACCTTGCCTTTGTCTGGCTTTCAAGGGCCAGGACACATGAATTTTAAAGTCATGGTCTGGTCCCTGTGGTTGACCTAGGATGAAGAGGCTGGGGTTGACCATTCCAATGCCTGTCTGAGTTTCAGTAGAGAAGGAATTCATTTATAGACACAGCCACTCACTCTAAAAGGCCATGGATCAGGCACCCAGCCACACACCCAGAGTGAGTTTCTCCTAGTAGGGTTCCTTCAAGTGTCCATTCCACAGTGACTCAAACTCTTCACATACCAATGGTGACTTCCACACTGCTGACTTTCCCAAGGGTCTTCCTGGGGTCTGCAGTGAGGCCTTGGTCTTGTAGAGTCCTCACGGAAGGGTCTGGGTCCACTCCTCCCTGGGCTTTTCCCATCTGTCTCTGCATAGTGCGTCGGAGCCCTGCTGATGCCCCCGCCTCACGGCCTGCTGGGCCTCCAGACCAGTGGGGAGCATGTGCTGGGGAGAGCTGGGAAACGCCAGATTGATACATGTAGGCTACATGATGAATTCGGGGTATGTAGAGCCACTCTGAACCCTCAAACATTGACATCCCAAGTCCTGGGCCATGCCCCGGATGGAGGAGGGAGGTTAGGTCACCAGACTAGGGGCCTGGGAAGGTTTAGGGAGTGTGAACGAGGGAAACCTTGCCCTTTGGAGGCCAGGTGGATCCTGTAGGCTCAGCCCTTTATAATTTTCTCTGTCTTTGGGTTGGGGGTGTTTTCTGGTTAGAGGAACCTGGGACAGGGACAAGAGGGGCAGGCAGGGGGCCAACAGGGAGGAACTACCCCCATGTCTGGCCTGGGAGAAAGGGGGGACATCAGGAGGCCTTTCTACATTGCCCTTCACCCCGCAGACTGAGAAAGGCTGCAGCACCCAGGAGAGGGATTCTGCCCAGGAACGTGGGGTCCACCTGCAGCCCGAGCTTCTCTGGACCCTGTGTCTCAAGAAACAGAGTGAGAGGGGGGTAGGTGCAGCATTTTTAAAGGCATGAAGGGAGGAGGGTCTCATGGGTCCCGGCAGTTGGGATTACACCCTCCCTTGTGGATGCCACATCTCCAGTGCAGCTTCATTTCACGGCAGCCCAGGGCAGTCACAATTCGCCGTGCACTCGGAGAACTTACCAAAACCCTTCGAAGACAGACCAAGAGCTTGCGTAACCCCAGCCTGCAGTGGCACAGCCAGCTACAACTCGCTCTCTGGAAACCGCTGGGTCCAGAGTTAGCAGAAGGTATAGAGAATCCATGGGAAAGGTGCCATTTGACCAGGTGTGCAAGCAGAGACACCTCTCGTGCGACACATCCAGCCCCACCTCACCCCAGCCTCTGCCGCAGTGACCAGTGGCCAGTTCCACAAGTGGTGGTCGGCTTCACACAGGCACACTTCAGGGTCACCTTGCCTGGAACCTGGAGCAGGGGTTGACCCCAAAGGGGTCCAAGGGGGATGGGAACTCACGGGGTCAGCATGTTCCTCCTCAACAGGCCTCAGGGGGAAGCCCCGGACCCCACAAGAATAACGTCTTTGGGTGGACCCTGTCTCTTCTCTATCATCTCTCAGTCCTGCCCTGGCTCATCAGTCTCCTCATTCATTTATGGAGTATCTCCCCAGGCTCTGCCCTCCGTGGGACCAGGCCAAGATTGTGACATTGAAAGCTAATGTCATGGTGCACAGAGACCAGCGTCCCCACCAGAGGATGAAGACGAGGCCCAGGAGGTCCCCGAGATGAGAGCACAGAGGAGATAGTGGAATGGCCCGTGGGGGCTGGGGGGCAGCTGCTCCCCACACTGTGCAGACAGCCCCGGCTGCTGCCCTGAGGTGACAGAGTTGGCAGCGTCTGCCCAGGAAATTAAAACAGGCCCCAGGAGAGGAGGATTCTTTTTTTGGCCTCCAAAGACTCGAGAATGTGCAGCAGAGAGAAAGGTCTGGAGCCAGGACAGCAAGGCTGGGAGGACACTCAGGAGGAGTCCATCGTGGCGTGGATCAGGGGTGGCTGCACCTGCCCCCTTCATCCAGTCCCCTGGGCTGTGGGCAACTGTCCCAGGCAGGGACGACTAAGGAACCAGAAAGTTTCTGGAAGGCCCATCCCAAATGCAGAAGGCTCATGAACTCAGCACCACTGAGCCCATCTGTGGGAGCCCTGAATCCTAAGCACCCCCAGGACTCTGGGTGTTAGCGGCTCTTGGATTGGTCATCACACCTGGGGCAGGACATGATGACTCCGCTCCATCTCCCCTCCTCTCTCCCTCCCTTCCTACACTCCTTCCTTTCTTCCTTCTGTCTCCCTGCTGAAGAGCTGAGAGGTTTCCTCAAATCCCCAAAGAAAGCAGAAGAAATGAATTGTTTGGCTGCTGAGAGGTTTATTCCATTTGGCAAGCCCCAAACACCTGTACCAGGTGTATACCGACTGCACCACCTGCGTCAGTGTGCAAACACTGCCACGAAGTGTGCCGCCTCCTAGGACGGCCTCTGAGATGCTCCTATTGCCTCACTGATTCATGGATTTCTAAGGAAAAGCCAGCAGTCGGGACCCTGAGAGCCCTGTTGCGGCATATCTGAGCTATCATATTAATCCATAGTCTCCACGCCAGGATCTCGAGTAATCACATAATCTTCACAGCAACAACATGAAGAACATGCATGGGTGCCCTCAGGCTACAGAGGAGATGGGGGCTGGGTAGTAAGTGACTTGCCCCATGTGACGCTGGGCTGCCTGGCCACACCGGCCTCTTCCCGGGGTCTGGGCAAGGGCAGATGTGAGCAGTGGCCCCATTCCTCAGCAGTGCTTCATGCTTCTGACAATCCACTTGAATCCATTCATCAATATTTGACTGTGATTTCAATGCCAATTCTTTGATTGTCTATGAATTTGAATACTTTTCCCTCTTAGATTCCTTTGTCCTTCTTACCCTGTGAGCTGCTGATTCACCTGTGAATGTTTGTCTGGGAGCTCTTAGGTGAGTCCCTGAATGTCCTCGCGTCTCCGGATCCTCGCTGAGCAGTGGGGCTCACCGCCCCGCCGACAGCCGAAGGATTAAATTGGCTACTACAGAAAGCTCTGATAATAGTGCCGGGCTGAGGGCAAGGGTCGTGTGGTTATAAATTAAAGGTAGAAATTCTCCATTTCTTCATTTCTGGCTGCAAATAGTGACGTCAGTGTTTCATTTGCCTTTGCAAGTCACATATGGAACTTTCACGTTTTTATATAGAGTAATATAACCTTTTCATTTTGTTTTCTAACTTAGGCGTTATGCTAAGAGACACCTTTTTCTCCCCCAGAGTGTAAAAATATTCACCAATATTCCCCTCAAATTCCTTTACCATTTCATTTGTGTTACACTTATCTCTTTAAACCATCTGGAATTTATTTCCTTGTGAGGTAAGAATCCAACTTTAATTTTTTTCCCCCAAAACTGTAACCACCTATGCCAGTAATATTTATTGCACAATCTGCCTTTTCCACATGGATTTCATTCTCCCTTTTCATGTGACAAATACTTAAGTATCTTGAGTCATTTCTGAACCATCAATGCTTCGCTCTGATGCTATTTTCTGTCAGTACCGATGCCATGCTCCTCTCATTACCCTGGTTCCAAGGCGTGTTGTTATTAGGACCTGGGGCCACTTCACTTGTTATTTTCCAGGCTCCCGACTGTTCTTGCACAGTCATTCTTCCAAGTGAACTCAACGTTTTGTTCCCCTCAAATAGACTTCTGGAATTTTAATTGGAATTCTACCCACCACACATTAGAGTGCCCTCCCCAGAGACCTGGCATGTTAACCATGGAGTTCTTGCCCAGAGCAGGGGCTGCCTCGTCCCTTCCAGGTCTCATGCTGTAAAGGGCCCCGCCGATGCTCTCACGCACCTCATATCTATAACACTCTACACTTCATCATTCTGTGACTCTTACAAATAAAATGCATTTTTCTTTCTTCTTTTTTTTTTTAAGACAGGGTCTTGCTCTGTCCCCCAGGCTGAAATGTAGTATTGCAATCACACAGTCTCAGCTCACTGTAGACTCAAACTCCTGGGCTCAAGCAATCCTCCCCCCTCAGCCTCCTGAGCCACTGGGACTACAGGTGCCCACCACCATGCCCGGCTAATTTTTTTTGTATTTTTTGCAGCCACAGCATTTTGCCATTTTGCCCAGGGTGGTCTCAAACTCCTGGACTCAAGAGATCTGCCCATCTTGGGGCTTCCCAAAGTGCTGGGATCACAGGCATGAGCCACTGTGCCTGGCCAAATGCATTTTTTCAACTCAGCCCCATTTCCTTCATTCGAAGACAATGTTGATCAGAAAATGCACCATTAACTTGATGTCTTTCCAGAAAAGAAAAAAAAAAGTCTATTATATATAATATAAGCAATGGTCATGAAAACATCCCAATTTCAGAAAAAATAGTAAGTGAACAGGTAGATATGTATATGAAATAAGTCTATACATATATGCATGCCTATAGACAGCAGAATTGATCCTCCACTCTGAGGATCTAAGCTTGGTTTTGCTGGCACATGGAGCATCTCGAAAAATCACGGATGCTTAGACATGGATGCCTTGTAACCAGCCGCCTCCTGCACTCACGTCGGTCCCAGTCATTTTTAAGTTGTCTCTAGAAAGACAATAAATCAGATCATCCTCAGATAATGAAAATGATGTCTCCTCTGTGTCATAGCTTGGTTTTTTCTTGTCTTATAAATGGAGACTTTGTCATGAGCCTCACTCCTGGGCCACTAGGGTCGGTCTGTTCTCCACTATGCCTTTTGATCAGCAGACACGAGGACGAGTCACGGCCACCGCTCTTCCTAACACCCGTACACCAAAGGCGGTTTTCCTGTTGCTTCGTGTGATCAGGAGTTTATGCCTCTGTGCGCAGCCAAGGGGAAGCCTCAGGCCTTCAGAGCTTTTTCCCCACGGTGCTGTTGCTTTTTGACCTAAGCATTTGGAGGATCCCTCTTTCCTTGCAGCTCAAGTGTTTTATTGGTGTATGTCGAGGGATGCGTTTCTTTCTGTCTTCTATTTCTGTTGATTTAGCAGGTGCAAGGGGAGCTCCTGCAGACCCACCTTACTGCCCTGCTGTGTCTCTGAATATTGTTTTCATCTTATTGGGTCTGGCTCTGCCTTGGGGATGCCCATAGTTCAGACGTTCCCCCATATGCGGTATCCTTTTATTCTGCTCTTTTTAAAAATCCCATCCACCCTTTTGCCTCATCCCTGTGTGTTCCGGAGGCCTCCAGACCCAGCCTCCACATCACAGGGGAGCTTCCAGAAGGGCCTGTGTTGCCCTTGATAGGATTTTAAGTTCTGGAGTGACTGTCTTTTTTTTTTTTTTTTTTTGAGACGGAGTTTCGCTCTTCTTACCCAGGCTGGAGTGCAATGGCGCGATCTCGGCTCACCGCAACCTCCGCCTCCTGGGTTCAAGCAATTCTCCTGCCTCAGCCTCCCGAGTAGCTGGGACTACAGGCACGTGCCACCATGCCCAGCTAATTTTTGTATTTTTAGTAGAGACAGGGTTTCACCATGTTGACCAGGA
>PVKV010037981.1:0-14330 GCA_004027835.1 Alouatta palliata
CCGTCTCAAAAAAAAAAAAAAAAAAGGAAAAGAGAATCAGCGCCATGCCAGGCTGGCACCCAGTGCAGGGGCATCCCTGTGAGCATCCACGGTCTGGAGAGTGTCCAGTGGTGCAGCCCGCACAGTAGTCAGGGACACGGGTGTCTTTATGGCACTCTGGGAGGGAGCACCCCACCCTAGGGTGATAACTGGGATCAAAAGGAGGGGACAGAGTTTTTCTGTCTTATTTTTGGAAAAGGTATCTGGCAAAGCTGGAGAACAGCAAGGGAGAAAAGCAGACTCGTGCGAGCAACGGAGCCCCAGCAAGGGGGGCGTGCCTGGCCAGGTTCTGAGGAGCCGAGCTGCCCATACCAGGAATCCAGGGCAGGACACAGGCCCTCAGAGGTGACAAAACAGACAGAACAAGATGCTGTGGGACACACATCCCTCCTCACCCGGTCCCACTACATATTCATCTAGTAACAGGTCACCAAGCGAGCTGATGTGGCCCCAGACACCCAGACACTCAGAGCTTAGGGGACACACAGAGCCAAGGCTGCTGGGCACACAGGGGCCGTGAGATGTCTGAACGGGGGTGGGAAGGGATGGGACCTGTCACCCAGGCCACCTGGCACTGGCAGGAGTGGAGAGTGGGCCGTTCCAAGGCACCTGCCCAGGGCCCAGAAGCACCACCCTTCCTTGGGTCCTGCCAAGCTTCCCTCCTCAGGGAGCCTTCCCAGCTGCAGGCTGGCTGAGGGCCCACAGGACTGTCACTCTTCACTCCTGTTCAGAACACCTGGCTAACTAGTAGTCACACCTGAAGGCCTGGCTGCTACCCGGCCAACATTAAGGACACACACTGGCCAGCCACCAGGTCTGACCCCAATCCTATCCATGTGGACATCCTGCTCGCTCATGTCCCCCACCCGATCCAAGGGGCTCACTGCAGCCCTGACTCCTCTGCATCCGGGGAGGCCTTGCCTGGTGGCTGTATCATGTAGAAGACCTGCGGGCAGTCATGGTGGGTGCAGGGGTCACCTGTACTGGCACCCCTGCCAAGCACACATTACTTCATTTTGGCCTCCTCGGCCGCTTGTGCCAACAGGCCAGGGACGGCACAGAGAGGCTGGAGGGATGAGGCTGACGAGGAGGGGAGACGGGCAAAGGGCATCTGTCAGCCATCTACCCAAGGCTGTGCTCACTGGCACACAGAGGCCACTCCTGCTCTGTTTCTTCAGTGCAATCTTGTGACTCTCGCAATCACCCACATCTCAAGACGCATCCTGACTGAAATCCATGACGTGTGGTTCACTTTGCTAAATTTCCCTTTTCTACAGAGCTCAGCATTCCTCAACTCCCATCTAAAACTGCCATGTACATGTGATCCCTGTCACGTTCATCTCTGCCCGGGAAGAAGGGGAAGTGGCTATGGGCTCCAGAACCCGCAGCCTGGGCCCGGTCATCAGAGCAATAATGCTCTATGTCATTGGTCAACAGAGGTCAGACCCACCTGTCAGGCCTCAGGAGAGCCTGACATCCCCAACAGGGTGGATCAATGGGTTAATAATTCACAGCGGAAAACTCGAGGCTCGACTTTAAACAAACAGAACTCTCCCGGCTGCATCCCGCCAAGACCCGGTGGTGACACTGGCACATGAGCTGTGTCTACCCCCACCAACACACCCCATGGGCTGTCATGAGAAACACTGCGTATCCCAGAACCCGTCTGCTCTGGGACACTCGCCATGGAGCCCTGCCACCACCTGTCCAGTGGACAGGCCCTGAGGAACACACAGCCCCCGAAGCCCTGAGCACACGAGAAGCCAGCTGGCCCAGGGATGTGTGATGCCTGCACACAGGAAGCTCTCAGTCCACGGCTCCAGCAGAGGAAAAAACTCTTGCCTTGTGGAAACAACCCAGGCCTTGACTATTCTGGGCTGCCAGGGCTGTATGAGCAGCAGGTCAAGGCTCAGAACATCTCACCCTCCTGCCATCATGGCCAAACCTCAGAGGCTGAGAAGGATGGGCAACTTCTGAGTGCCAGAGGGCAGTGACATGCTGGGACATTGGAAGAACACAAGCTGCTGTCCCATGGCCCCCACTCCTCTCCCGTCCTCTCCTCTCCTCCCTGCTCCTCCTTGGTGTGCTTTCTTCTGCATCCGCCATAGCTCACCCGACGGCAAATGCAACCCCCACTGGTTAGGCTCTTGGTAGCAGGACTGAAGATAGCTTCTACTGTTCTTCTCTGCGCAGTTCTTTGTCCTAAGGATGCTGTGGCCAGTCACACCCTCCCACAGGTGAGGGCACCCGACAGTAAGCCCCAGCCGCTACCATTACTCATCCCACTTCCCAGGCAGGCAGGAAGGCAGGTGTGCCAAGCACTGGGCAGGGCCATAGCGCCTGTGCCACACACACCCGCGTGCTCTTCATCTCGTCCAGAGTTTCTTACTTTTTGGTGCTTCAAGAGCCCTCGGTAACTCGGGCTCCTCACTATGAGCTACCCTGGCAGAGCGCTGGGGTTTCTGTGGTGGGAAACGGCTGGGCCAGGAAAGGGAGCAATGCGTGCTTGATACCCTCCAAGCTGCTTTGGGACACAGCTCCCTGAACCCCCGAATACCCTACGGACAGGAAAGCAAAGTAAGGAGAGAGAATGTGCATGGCAGGAAGGGCTGCAGGCACTGACCTGACCTCCCAACACCAGGATGACCCCATGTTGTAGAGGGAGAAACTGAGGCCCTGAGGGTGGCACCACTGTATGGTCAGGTGCCCCCACCCTGTGTCCTGCTCTGCGTCCTCAGGTGCCCCCATCCTGTGTCCTCCTCACATGCCACCCAGCACACATGTGGTCAACACCAGTGAGGCGAAAGATGTAGCCTGGGCCCCATGCTGGCCCTCAGCTACCCTTGGGACAACAGTTTCACATCCAGAAGCTCTGCGCCTAGGCCCACTGACCCAGCCTCCCTCCAAGCCCTGGATGACTATGTGTGCCCAGGCTGCTGCCCCTGGGAACCAGGCCACACCGCAGGCAGTAGTTGGGTCTGCAGCCTAGCTTGGAACCAGCCCCAGCACAGTCAACGTGGAGACAGCCCTGCTGGCACCACCCCAGGCCTGGGCCCTGTCTCCCGCACCCTCCAGCGACCTGCCTGGGCCACCCTCCAGGGCACCTGCTCCTAAGCCGCCTCCCACAGTGGAGGGACAGCCATGCTGCTTCAGAGCAGACCATGGCAAGTTACCCTCTCACCCAGGAGAAAGGGATCCCAAGCCCCTGTGCCTTTGGGGTGCGGCATCAGCCCAGACTTCTGCTCGGCTGGGTGCCATGGCTCACACCTGTAATCCTAGCACACTGGAAGGCCAAGACAGGAATCATTTGAGGCCAGGGGTTTGAGACCAGCCTGAGCAACACAGGGAGACTCTGTCTCCACATAAATAAAAAATTAGCAAGAGGTGGTATATCTATAGTCCCAGCTATTCGGGAAGCTGAGGTTGGAGGATCACTTGAGCCCAGGGGCCAAGGCTGCAGTGAGCTATGATCACACCATTGCACTCCAG
The DNA here is from genome assembly GCA_004027835.1 of Alouatta palliata. NCBI lineage: Eukaryota > Metazoa > Chordata > Mammalia > Primates > Atelidae > Alouatta > Alouatta palliata. The sequence goes on from PVKV010037981.1 coordinate 3,529, forward strand.
CCTAGGTGACAGAGCGAGACCCTGTCTGAAAAAAAAAAACAGAAAGAGACTTCTGCTCAACAGTATGTGAGCCTCACCTTGCACACCTAGGAGCTCGTTACCTTTCTCAGCTTGGAGATTAGAGGGAACCCTCTCCACAGAGATGCTCTGATCAGAGGGCCAGGGACCCCGTCTCATTGATCCTACATTCTAGGCCAGACATCACATCCGAGTCCTTCTCAACACAGCTCCACCTCCTATCTACAAGGACTGGGCCACAAGATGGAAGTGATTCCACATCATGGAGTCATGTGGCTCCAGGCACATGGCCCTCGACCAGTGAGACCCTGTGCACAGGTAAGACAGCCAGGGCAGCCTGGAGATAAACTGGACACACGCCACCAGCACTGGCTGTCCCCTCCCACTTGCCAGATCTTGTGTGAGCTGAGCACATTTCACTGGAACAAGCAGGCGTCTATGAGCACCCAACTCCAAAAATAGTGCCACCAGGAGAGGAAGGAACACACTCTTCCAGCTGCACCCGGGCCCTGCCCTCAGACATCTCCCTGCATGGTTTGTGCCTGGCCTGCGGCAGTTCAAGGGTCACACCCAACTCTGAAGAGGGAGAGATAACATTCCCAGATAAGGAGTGAAAACAGGCCAAGTCTGCTGCCAGAGCCCAGCCACAGACCCACAGTCCCTTGGCAGAGAACTGCCCAGGAAATCCTCCTCTGAGTCTTTCAGGCCACTGGTATCTAACAAAGAATCTAATCTGCACATGACACTTGCCCCAAGCTAAGAAAGTTCTGGAAGGGTCTCCAGGCCTCCCCAGCCCGGGGTGAGCTTGCTCCTTTGGAGGGAGACACCTGCCTGCCCATGCCCACCACCTCTGCACACCAGGCCAGTCTAAAGCCACCATGATCTGGCTGTTCCTGGTTTGCAGTGCACCTCCCTGCTGCAAGGAAGCGGGCCATGTGAGGGCAGGGGCTTCATCCCTCCTGTTTCCTACTGGAGAAAACAGTCCCAGGGGCAGCCGAACCCTCACTGGGTGCAAGCCCTCTGCGTAGGAGACACCAGCCCCGCTGCGCAACCGTGCAGCTGAGGCTCAGGGACTGCATTCAGAGCCCAACTAGCCTCAGAAACAGGTTCTGCAGGCCCCAATATCCATCTGGAGGCAGATGCCCGACCCCCGAACTCCAACTCCATCCCCAGAGATGAGGAGGATGCAGGAGTCTGGGGCTGCCTCCATGCGGCAGCTGCTCCCAACTCCACAAGGGACACACACGCCAGCCCTTCCCATCCAGGGTGCGCATGACTGTGTTTTGTTTTCAATTCCAAAGGTCACATACAGGTCACAAATAAAGAGGCCGGTTCCCACTGGAAGCTATGTCAGGCTTGATACAATCCCTGAGAAAAACTCCCGGAAAACCCAGAAACTCCCATGCAGGCTGAGAAACATTTTGAGTCTGCATGAGATCAAAACAGGAATCACAGCTGGGCACGGTGGCTCACGCCTGTAATCCTAGCACTTTGGGAGGCTAAGGCAGGAGGATCACTTGAGGCCAGGAGTTAGAGACTGTGGTGAGCTATGATCACACTCCACTCCAGCCTGGGCAACACAGCAAGACTCTCTCTCTAAAAATTAAAATAAAATACAAAACAGGAGTCAGCAGCCAGGAGGGTAGCCTATCCCAGAATGGATGCCCTCAGGTTCAAGGTTCGACACCATCTGCACTAACTGTGTAACCTCAAGTTAGCCAGTATCTTCTAGATGGCCCATTAGTGAAGTAAAGGGGCCAGAACAAAAGGACACTCTAAAGTGTAAAGTGGCCCTGGCCAACAGCAAGGCTTCACAGGACAGCTTGGCACTGCACAGGCCTGAGCCTGGCCCCAGGACAGTGGCTCCACTAACACACCAAGTCTTCTTGCCACACCCTAGACCAGCGGCCAGCAAGCTTCTTCCACAAAGGGCCAGAGTCAGTATTTCAGGCTTTGCGAGTCAGATAGTTGCAGCCCTGGCTGCCACCACAGGGCAAGAGCAGCCATAAATGACAGGTAAGTTTCAGGGCTGAGTAACCCGATTAAAAAAAAAAAAAAAAAAAAAAAAGACAGGTAAGCAAGTAGGCAGCTGCATCCAAATAAAACTTTATTTACAAAGACAGGTGGCGGGCCAGCCGCGGCCCTTTGGCCAGTTTACCAACGCGCTGCAGTCTCTAAGGTTGCTGCTGAAAAAGATCATACCACAGCCCGCTCTGTCCGTGCCCTAACAAGGCAGCAAGCATATCAGAAGGCTTGGTTGTGGGGATAGGCAACCATGACAGTGACCCTAGGCAGAACCTGCAGGCCTCAGTATCCTTGAGGCCACAAAAAGAGGCCCTGTGAGTCACCTCTACCACTAATTCCATGGGGAAATAGAGCAAACATGAGGTGGACACAGCCCAGGTTCCTTTTAGGATCTTAGGAATAACATTTCAGAGAAGCTATGAGCAGGAAGCACCCACCAGGGCCCTTCTCCACAGCAGCCAAGTTGGAGGTCCTGTGAACCAGGCTGCCCTGATGCAATTAAGCGGGCATCCTTATCATCACAGTGCCCCACTGAGACCCTCAGGCCACTCCCTCCAGATGTAGGAGACTACAAGATCCATAGCAGGAAGCTGAATGCCCCCCCCAAAAGTCACTGTTTTATAAAAGGAGGAAAGGAAAAAGGAACTTCCCAACCCAGTTTACCCCCCTCAGGCCTGTGGAAGATGAGGCCACCACAAGCCCTTTGGGTTCTTGGGGGTGTGACCCTCCCAAAGAAAGGGCAACGTGATAGGGTGGCTGCCCTAACCCGGCCCCTTGGCCCACAGGCCCGTCCAATCAGCCTACCCTGGATGGAGGGGCCTAACCTCATGTCTCCAGGGTGAGCACAGACGGAGATATGGGGGGCAATGTGTGAACACGCACGTGTAAGCACACGGGCATGCGCACACACTCCCCTCCACACCTGGAGGCCTGGGCTCCTCCTGGAATTAGGTGGACTGCACCTGCCCACAGGATCCTAAGAAAATTCTGCTCCTCCTCTTCCTTCCCATCCACCTTCAGCAAATGCCTCAGGGCCAAGCTAAGGGCAGGAGCTAGACCCCCCACCCAGCCAGCACCCCCTAGTGGGTTGCACCTGACCTGCAGAGCCTCCAGGCCACTTCTTACCTGGAAGAAAGCTCATTTTCCACAACAGCTACCTCTTAATCGAAAAGGGACACAAAGGGCTAAAAGTAGAGATTCTGCACCCATCTGAGCTCTTTGCCCAGGAAAGGCCCCGAAGCCTCAGTACCTGCAGGGCTCAGAAGTCCTGCCACTGAGAAGCTCAACTGCCCTGGCCAGCCTCACCCAAGGCCGTTCCTAACCCTCACTGTTTACAGAAACTCATGTCCCAGCCAGGTACGGTGGCCCATGCCTGTAATCCCAGCACTGTGGGAGGCCCAGGTGGGTAGATCACTTGAGGCCAGGAGTTCAAGGCCAACCTAGCCAACATGGTGAAACCCTGTCTCTACTGAAAATACAAAAAACAGCTGGGCGTCATGGGGCACACCTGTAATCTCAGCTACTTGGGAGGCTGAAGCACGAGAATTGCTTGAACCTGGAAGGCAGAGGTTGCAGTGAGCCAAGATCGCACCACTGTACTACAGCCTGGGTGACAAAGCAAGGATCCATTTCAAAAAAAAAAAAACAGAGACAAACGCACATCCCAACAGGCCAGGCAACCGCACACTGGCTTTGGAGAAGCAGGGCACAGAACCACTGTCATCTCCACTCAGCCCCAGCTTCTCTCACTGCAGGGCCACACTGGGCTCTCCCTGTCCCTTTCTCTCAGCTGCGCCCAGGTGATCCTGCTCAAGACCTCCCTCTGTCACCTGCAACCAGGTGACTCCTGGGTCCACCCACGGGCATCAGAGGCCCTGCAGACCCTACCTCTCACAGGACAGTCACACACATGAGGGTATTTAAATGACTCCGAGACCACCCTGCACCCATTAATATGGCTACCATCAAAAAATAATCAGTGAGGGCAAGGATGTGGCGAAACCACAAACAACCCTTGTGCACTGTTGGTGGGAATGTAAAATGCTGCAGCCGCTTGTGGAAAACAATCTGGTAAATCCTCAAAAATTAAACATAGAGGCCAGGTGCAGTGGCTCAAGCCTGTAACCCCAGCACTTTGGGAGGCTGAGGCGGGCAGATCACCTGAGGTCAGGAGTTCGAAACCAGCCTGACCAACATGGTGAAACCCCATCTCTACCAAAAATACAAAACTTAGTCAGGCACAGTGGCAGGCTTGCCTGTAATCCCCGTTACTCAGGAGGCCGAGGCAGGAGAATCACTTGAACCTGGGAGGCAGAGGTTACAGTGAGCTGAGATCACGCCATTGCATTCCAGCCTGGGGCCACAGAGAGAGACTCCCTAACAAACACACACACACACACACAAAAAACAAAAGTGGAAGCGATCTGAGTGCCCATGGCCAGAGGGAATAGATGAGCACCACGTGGTCCATCCACACCGCAGGACATTAGTCTGGCCCCTACCCACTGCCTACCTCACAACTGGAGGTGGCCTGATGGAGAAGGTGAAAGTACAGGGGGCCACCTCCCTCTGACAGTGCTGTGGGCTTTCCAGTGGGAAAACTGCTAAAGAAACCAGGAAGCTGGCCAGGCACAGTGGCTCAAGCTTGTAATCCCAGCACTTTGGGAGGTGGGAGGACTGCTTGAGCCCAGGAGTTGGAGGCCAGCCTAGGCAACATAGTGAGACCCTGTCTCTACAACAAAAAAAAGAAAAGAAAAAATAGTTGGGTGTGGTAGCATGTGCCTGCAGTCCCATCTACTGGGGAGGCTGAGGTGGAAGGATTGCTTGAGCCCAGGATAGTGAGGTTGCAGGGAGCCATGACTGCACTCCAGTCTGGGCAACAGAGCAGAAGGCTGTCTCAAAAATAAATAAAAATAAAGGAACAGGCTAGTTGTGGTGGCTCACATCTGTAATCCCAGCACTTTGGGAGGCCAAGGCAGGCAGATCGCTTGAGCTCAGAAGTTCAAGACCAGCCTGGGCAACATAGTGAAACCCCAACTTTGCAAAAACATACAAAAATTAACCAGGTGTGATGGTGGGTGTCTGTGATGGAGGCTGAGGTGAGAAGACTGCTTGAGACTGGGAGGCGGAGGTTGCAGTGAGCCAAAACTAGGAAGCCAGTTATTTATTTCAGAAAAAAATAATAAAACCCTAATAGCAGGCAAGGCACAGTGGCTCACACCTATAATCTTAGCACTTTGGGAGGCCAAGGCAGGTGGATCACGAGGTCAGGAGTTTGAGACCAGCTTGGCCAAGACGGTGAAACCTCATCTCTACTAAAAATACAAAAATCAGCCGAGTGCAGTGGTAGGCACCTGTAATCTCAGCTACTCGGGAGGCTGAGGCATGGTATCACTCAAACCTGGAAGGTGCCAGGCACGGTGGTTCACGTCTGTAATCCCAGCACTTTGGGAGGCTAAGGTGGGCAGATCACAAGGTCAAGACATCGAGACCATCCTGACCAACATGGTGAAACCCTGTCTCTACTAAAAATACAAAAATTAGCCAGACATGGTGGTACGCGCCTGTAGTCCCAGCTACTAGGGAGGCTGAGGCAGAAAAATCACTTGAACCCAGGAGGTGGAGGTTGCAATGAGCTGAGATTGCGCCACTGCACTCCAGCCTGGAGACAGAGCAAGACTCCGTCTCAAAAAAAAAAAAACAAAAAACCTGGGAGGAGGCAGAGGTTGCAGTGAGCCAAGATCATGCCACTGCACTCTAGCCTGGACGACAGAGCAAGCCTCCATCTCAAAAAAAAAAAAAAAAAAAAAAAACCCTAAGAGCAGAGCTACAGGAGAGGCTATTTTACATTCTGGAGGGCTTTGCTTTCCTGGGTCATTTTTGGGTCAATGAGGAAAGCAGCTAATGCCTCCTGCATAGCCAGGGAGAATGAGCCTAACCTCCAGGACATCACCTTCACCTGGAGAAATTGAGGCTAAGGGAGGGTGCCAGCAGCCTGGAACCCCAAGTTGTCAATGGGAGCAGCTGCACCAATGTGCCTGGTTCCCCAGTACGCAGTTCTCAGCATCCTTCAAGGGAGATGCCTCCTTGTGAAAACATTTTCACCAAGTATATAAAAAGGACACAGGGCAGCGACAATAGCATCTCATGAAGAGCTGAGGCGCCCGATGGGCCTAAGGGAAGGACAGGGTGTTAGACTGGTGCATACACTTGCGGTCTCCCCATATGAAGAACAGTGAGAAGGACTGACTACAGCCCTCCATCACCAGCAACTCAATTTCTCCAAGGGGGAGCAAGCCAAGGTGGGCTGGGCTACCTTCCGTGGCCTCAAAATTGCAGCCTCATGCTTCAGGCTCCACTCAGACACAAGGGCATGCTGGGCCGTGGCCTGTGCTGGGTCACCTCACCTCAGCGCTCTGTGTAGCCTCTCTATGGGACAATGGACTGGCCTGCATGTGCACAAGGCCTGCAGTATCCAGGCATCCCCAGAACCAAGCACAGTGCCAGGAACACGAGAATGCTCGGAGAATACTGACCAGTCAGGCTCCACAGTGCACAGAAGGTGCAGCCATTAAAACGTAAAGTATCCAGGGAAGAAGAGACACAAAATCATAAATCGCACCACTATGACAACACGGCACACCCAGGCGAGACAGAGGAGGCTGCAAAGGTGTCAACGTCGATTGCCTGGGGCGATGAGAACAGACTTGCTACTTTTAGGTACTTTGCAGGCTTTCTACCCTGAGTTATACTGCTTATATAGTAAAAAGGAAAAAAAACTTCACAGGTCACTTTTAAAACAGGAGTTCAGTGATTCAAACTCAAAGCTCTATCCCTTCAGAGGGTTGCAAGAGTCACAGACATGTCCGCTGGCCTAGCTGCCTCAGCCAGAAGCCGTGTCTCCACTTGGCCAGGAAGGTCCAGCTCTGGAGGATATAATTAGCATTAGACTCCAGGGCCCACTGCCAGGTCAGATGGAGGTGGGAGGTCTCTAGTACTCTTTTATCCAGGGAAACGGTCTCCCTGTGGATGGTTATTTGGACACCAGCTTTTTTCATTAAAAAGCAAAGTGACAAAATAACCACATGTCATGGCCGTCTCTGTCATTCACTGCACCTGCAGGTCAGAGGCCATCTGGACGCACTATTCTACATGTCCCTTTGGACTCTGTGGCTGACTACATAGGTGAGACCGAAGACAAGAGATTCACAGACCCACAAGAAAGTGTGACATCTTAATTCATCAAGGCAAAAAGCAAATGGGGAACAAGGCCTTAAAACAAAAGGACACAGGCCGGGCACAGTGGCTCACACCTGTACCCAGCACCTTGGCAGGCCAAGGCGGGTAGATCACAAGGTCAGGAGATTGAGACCATCCTGGCCAACATGGTGAAACCCCGTCTCTACTAAAAATACAAAAATTAGCTGGGTGTGGTGGCACAAGCCTATAATCTCAGCTATCGAGAGGTTGAGGCAGGAGAAATGCTTGAACCTGAGAGGTGGAGATTGAAGTGAGCCAAGATTGCACCACTGAACTCCAGCCTGGCAACAGAGACTCTATCTCAAAAAAAACACAAAGGATACAAAAGAGGCCAACCCCCAAAGGCACAGTATCAATCACAAGTCTGTGCCCTGCCAGGTGGCATCAAACAAGGCTGATACCCCAAGAAGCAGACCTCTGAAAACCAGGGTCTTCTCCCTGGGTAGCTGCTTCAAGCCCAGGGCTATGTGGAGCAGAGAAGCAATCTTGTTTGTCAGGCTGGCGGGCTCCTCCCTCAAGGTCTCCTAGGCGGGATGTCACAATCTGGGTGTGATGTCAAAACTGCTTCAAAGGTGACGAACTCTGGCCTTGGCCATGAGTCAACAGAGGGGTGGGTTTCCGAATGAGCACTGCCTGTTGTTTATACACAATCACAGCCACGGCAACCAGCTGGAAGCACAGTCAAGGGTCATGGTGCCGAGGGCGGAGCTCAGTCCCTCACACATACTCTTGCCTGCTTCCTCCAGAGACCATCAGCTCGGGCCCACAGACTTGAGCTAGCTTGTCCTCTTCTAGCACCTTCTTGGAGAACCCACCCAGAACCATCAAATCCTCACCTTGAAACACACAAGCCAACCACACCCCGGTGCAGCAGGGGGCCACTCCTGATGCCCCCTGGCAACTCACCTGCTCCGTCCGGGCCATCCAGCAGCCACAGCCCTTCAGAGGTGGCAGAGCCCAGGCCATGACACCTGGGTTCTGGGTTCTTAGCTACTTCCCCGCTGGGAGATCTTGCCTGGCGATTCAGCCTCCTCCCAAATCTCCACCCATATCCTCACCTGAGAAATGAGAACTGCTCCCACCACACAGAAGACGGGGGATGAAATGAAGTAATGTGGGAGGCACACCCAGCACTGGCTGGGGGTGGGTGTAGGTGCCCATCACCTTTCCACTTCCTTGGGGAAGGGGGCACAGCACAGCCAGCAACTGGAGGAATCTGCTCACTCACATCACCAAGGTTCGGGCCTCTTGGGACACAGAATGTTGGCATTTAAGTAGGGCTCAGAACTCCAGTGTGACTCCCCTTCAGAACAGTGTCCCCTTCACCTCAAGCCCCTACAACCTCAAACGAGAGCTTGACTCGGCACTCAAGAGGCAGCATGGAGCAGTGAGGATAGCCAAGCGCCCACCCTCAAACGAGAGCTTGACTCCACTCAAGAGGCAGCATGGAGCAGTGAGGACAGCCAAGTGCCCATGGACAGGTGATGTCACCCCTCAGAGCCTCGTCTGTCCCTGTCGTGAAGGGGGACCATAAACTTGCTCTCTGGCAAGGTGGCCAAGATGATGTGCACCCATGGAAAGGGATGGAGGTCTAGTCTAGCACCAAGAGGGGCAGCGCTAGCACTAGGTCTCTAAAGAAGGCCTTCTCTGAAAAGCAGGCAGGGCTGGCAAGAAGCTGCTCTGCTCAAAACCAACAGGGGTGCCCACTGGGAAGGGAAAACAAGTCAGGCCTCTTGGGCCCTGCTATTGGAACGGATTGCAGGCTAAAGTAAAGCTCCTCCTGCCACGGGTGCCCAGGGGGACATCCACGCAGCCCACCCACTTAGCAGCAGAGAGTAGCCTGCAGCACAGTCCCAGGGCCACCCAAAAGAGCCAAGTACTGGCGGCAGGCCTGAGGCCCAGCACCCCTCTACCTCCACTCCCTTTATACTCTTCCCTGGGACAGCATGCCAGCTGTGCCTGTGACCCTTCCCCCAGCAGACTGCAGCTCCGTGTCACCTGATGGAAGCACCTATGACCGACCACCTCAACATTACTAATGTTGACCGCTGGCGAGTTCCTCTTGCTAATTTCTGTGCCATCCTCCCTGTTCATGAATTCTCTGTCTCCTGCCACTAGAATGTATTCCTGATACTAGCTCGTGATGAGATTCATCTCAGTCACTGGTAGGTATCCCGCCCCCAAGCCATGGGCATTGACCAGAGGCTCAACCATACTGGCTTAGATGAGTGAGCCTGGAGTCTCCCACCAACTCTGCAAACCTCCAGGCAGGGACCAGCCCCCAGGAGATAGCTCTGGGTACGTTCACTAAGGGCTCAGAGCACAAGAGGGGTCAGGGTTATGCTGGGGGTGGGACCCTCACACCCACAAGAGGAAGAGAATCTCAAACTCAGAAAGGGTTGGGTACCAGGACCCTCACAGCCCTGAGAGAAGGATCGGGAACTTGAGGGAGCAGGTCAAATACTGCTGACCCCAGTTCTAAGAACGTTTTGGAGATGGGAGGGGTCAGGCACTCACCCATGGTCTCAAGAGGCAGGTAGAGCTGAGATTCAAATGGAGAGAGGCTCTAATCCCAGGCCTCATGAAGCCCTTCCTGGGCCCTCAATTTTTTCTGAACAACAGTGTGTTCCTCTCCACCAAGGAGCTTATAACCCAGGAGAGGTCACTCAGCAACAGCGCCCATCCAAACCCCTAATGATGAACTACAACCCAAGTGCACCTGGGAGGATCACTTCCTCAGAGTAGCCACAGGTTACTTCTCCACGCAGGTGAGTGACACTGTCCTGGAAGGAGGGGGTGCGTCCATGCTTTACTCTCTCTCCTCTCCCAGAAATTACTCATCAGAGCAAACTGGGAGATCCACAAGAACAGCCACCTCACAACCCATGAAGGTTGTTTCATTTTGTTTTTTGACACAGAGTCTCCCATTGTCACCCAGGCTGGAGGGCAGTGGTACGATCTCAGTTCACTGCAACCTCCGTCTCCCAGGTTCAAGTGATTCTCCTGCCTCAGTCTCTCAAGTAGCAGAGATTACAGGCGCACACCACCACGACTGGCTAATTTTTCTGTATTTTTAGTAGAGACAGGGTTTCACCATATTGGCCAGGCTGCTCCCAAACTCCTGACCTCAAGAGATCCTCCCGCCTCGGGCTCTCAAAGTGCTGAGATTACAGGCGTGAGCCACCATGCCCGGCCATCCTACACAGGTTTTTATATTCAAAGAAAAATTGGGGCTAGACACAACGGCTCATCCCTGTAATCGCAGCACTTTGGGAGGCCAACACAGGAGGATCCCTTCCAGGAGTTCAAGACCAGCTTAGGCAACATGGGGAAACCTTATCTCTAAAATAAAAAACAATTTTTTTTTAGGCCGGACATGGTGGCTCACACCTGCAATCCAAGCACTTTGGAGGCCAAGGCGGGCAGATCACCTGAGGTCGGGAGTTCAAGACCAGCCTGACCAACATGGTGAAACCCTGTCTTAAAAAAAAAAAAAAAAA
>PVKV010037982.1:0-14292 GCA_004027835.1 Alouatta palliata
TGCAACATTAGTTGTCTGTTCAACACTCACTGCTTTCACGCCTCACTCAGAAGTAACTGCACAATTCTAGGGCATCCACAGGAACCTATAGGTTTTGCCTGCCCCTGCCCCTGGCTGGCTGATCTCCAAACCCTCTCCCTGGCTTCCTGCTGAGGCGGCTCTGGCAGCTCCTGCCACTCCCATCCTGCTCCACGCAAGCACTTTTGCTTTGCTCTCTGCTCTTCCAGGCAGCTCCTCCCACACAGACGTGCTGGGCTCCGCAGGGGTTTCTTTCACCTCAGGTGGATCAGAACATGTATTCATGTGACTTTTATTCATCCACATTTGACCTTCTCTAAATTGCTTTGTTGTGATATTTGTCCATTTTTAGTGTCATTTCCATTTTATCTTTTTTTTCTGAAATCTAGATTGTCCTTGCTAATATCTTTCCATTTTTCCATATCCCTCTGCAATTTTGCGTGTTGAATCCTTCTTCTAACAAAGCACCTTAAATAGTCATTCAGGAACTCATAAGGTTATGTGACTTATCAAAATCCTAGAAACCTCAGCAAGTTCAGCACATGAAAATGCACTCAATCTCAAGTCATTAGCAGAGTACACATTGAAACTAGTTTCTCACTCTTACACCCACCAGAATAGGCACGTTATCAGAGACAAAAATGCAAAGGGTGGTGAGGATGTGGAAGAACTTGAACCGTTGTGTTACTCTGGGAACATAGTTTCAACCATTTTGATAAATGGCTTTCTAGTGTGTACTGCAGTCATCAGCACCTGTGACCCTACAGTCTCCCTCCTGCCATCTATGTCCAAGAGACATGTATGAGCCAAGGATGTTGGTGTCCACCTGGGGGACTTAAGACTTGTTTCAAGCAACCATCATGAGAAACAGCAGAGTGAATGTAAAAAACATGGAGGTGTAAACTAGTGCGAACTTTCTACAATGTTATATACTGACTCAGCAGTACAGAATGACAAACGTTTCATCACGTGGAATGTGGGTGAAATTCACATATTCACATATAATTTTCAACCAGAAACAAAAGAGTATATACTGTAGGTTTATTTAAAATGTGTTGATCATGATCAGGGTAGATATGTCCTGGGGTTACTGCCTGGAAGTTAGCTGCAGAGGGACTGCCAGGGGATTTACATCTGGGCAGTGGTAACACAGTGTTTGTAAGAACGAAGCAGTCTGCACATGTCATATGTGTGCACTGTGCCACAGATAAAACAACCATCACCTAAAAACTAATGCAAATATTTTTCCATCATGCAAACGTCCATCTGTATTGTCTCCCTGTGAGTGTATCTATATTTTAAATAGAAGTAACTTCAATTTTGTATGTACAAGAACACGCTCACACTGCTCTCTTTTAACTGGGAAAATCATGATAGCAAATTCTGTAAAAGACACAATAAGAAAGGTGAATTAAAAGTCAAACTCTTTCGAATACTGTTGCCAAAATCCAACACAATATGTTAGCAATCTTGATTCAGAGGTTTGTTTTTTTAATTTTCCTTTGAGTTTGGGATACATGTGCAGAATGTGCAGGTTAGTTACACAGGTACACATGTGCCATGGTGTTTTGCTGCACCTGCCAACCTGTCATCTAGATTTTAAGCCCCACATGCATTAAGTACTCATCCTAATGCTCTCCCTCCCCTTCCCCCCTACCCCTGACAGGCCCCAGTGTCTGATGTTCCCCTCCCTTTGTCCATGTGTTCTTATTTTTCAACTCCCACTTATGAGTGAGAACATGTGGTGTTTGGTTTTCTGTTCCTGTGTTAGTTTGCTCAGGATGATGGCTTCCAGCTTCATCTATGTCCCTGCAAAGGACATGAACTCACTCTTTTATGGATGCACAGTATTCCATGGTGTATGTGTGCCACATTTTGGTTTTGTAAAGGAAAGACTGGGGTTTTGATAAGGATGTAAATGTGGTAGGATGAGGACAGGATCCCTACTGTTTAGGGTATTGCTGGGGAGAGTGGTGAGAAGAGACAGAGCCCTCAGGTTAGAGGAATGGACATTTGGTTAGAAATAGGACCTGGGTGGTCCTCAGGGACAGTCCTGGGGTGGGATATCCAAGCTGTAGCTGTGGAGGGTTCCCTCTAAGAGGAGAAGGGACTCTGCATTGTTCCTGCAGGCCTTGGGATGAAATAGGAGTCTGAAGACGCCGACCTTTGGTTTGGAAGAAATGAACAGGAAGAAAGGTCCACACTGTGCTGGTGCAGCCACTGCCCATTCTCAGCCAGGCCTTAGTCCAGCTGCACAGACAGTGGTTCAGATCAATAGTAAGTCAGGTGGGAAGCTTTATAAACTGAGTTCATCAAGCCACTAACACTCCAGCCCAGGTGCCCCTTATCAGATGAGGGCATTAGCTGCTCACCCAGGGTTGGTCAAGTGGAGGGAAGTAAAGCGGTCATGTGACAGTTTAGAATGTTGCTTTCTAATACAGTTGGGTGTTACAAGGTCTAATACAGTTAGGGGCCAACTGGCTGCAGGGGTCCCTTGTAGCCAACTGATCATTGTAGCCCATGGGAGCTGACTGTGACGCTGCTATGAAAGGATTGCCCTGTTTTGAATCACCCTCGTCTTTCCAAGGGGCTTCATTTAAGATAAACCACATCCTGTTTGGGGTCTGGGATGGAAAGGAACAGACAGAGGCCGGCTTTTGTGTCCAAGCTCTTTTCTGGGCTCAGGCATCTATTCCAGGACATCAGCCCTCCCACAGAAACCTTGGGTCAGGACGTCTTGAGAGTCAGGGGAGTTCATGTTTTGGGGGGTCTAGAGCACGATCTGGAGGTCTGGAGTGTGAAGACATCTCTGGTCCCGAGGCCTCAGGTACGTTTCTGCCCCAGGTGCATCACACAGCAGTGTGGTGACTGGAAAGTCACATGCCTTTAAGAGAATTTCTTCCAACTGTGAAGTGTAGGCCAAGTTCCTGCTCTGCCCACCCTCAGGGCTGACGTGGGCATCACAGGAGATGATCGCATGTACTGTCCATGCACTGTAAAGCCTCTCACACAGGCAAATAAAGAAAAGCAAACCTCCACCCTCCCCTGCCCTGGAGCATCCATGTCCCCTCTCTGGTCACCCACTGTCAAGTGTTTAGCTTCTTCTCCCAGGCATTTAATGATGGAGGAATCATGGAGCACTGAAGAATCAGCCACTTTTTCTAAAGCTTTAACTCTGCTCAATGATCTTTGGCCTCATCATGCTAACCAGTCAGCCCTATTAAAGTGTTCAGATGGCAGTGCAGAGAACTGGAGGCTGAGGGGTTGCAGGACGTTCCCCGGTTCTCATGGCTCTAAGTGGGATTGAGCCCAGGCCCTCAGGACCCAGCCCCCAGCCCCCATGCTCAGTCACTCTGCTCAGCTGCCTTTCTGGACCATCTCATCATAAAGGCATTTTCTACACAACCTTTCTCTTAGGTGTTTCAAGTGCACGTGAAAACCCAAGATCTTCCGAAAACCCAGTGTTGGCTCAGAGGCTGTGTTGGGGAGTCAGTGCAGTGGGATCCACCGTTTGAGCTCTGCATCAATTATGGTTCGTTTCCTCTGGTCTTCTGCCAACAAGATGTCAGCAGCTCTCTTTACTGTGAGTGCATTTCCCAGGTTCTTAGCTAATGAATTTGAAGAGAAAAGCATTTTCCTCCTTCAAGAATCTATACGGCCCCAGACCAGCAGCAAGTCAAGAAGGGGTCCCCGACCAAGCACAGGCACACCTGCAGATGGTGAGCTGACCGCACTGTGGATACTCAGCCCTTATGTTGATTCAAGAATGATTGCAGGTTTGTTCCAAAGTTGCATATTTAAAATAAATCAATAAAAATGCTAAGCCATATTGTTATTGATGTGAGAAAATTTTAATTTACTATTCAATCAGTAGTGTTTCAACCGCAGGAAGATACATTCACAGTTCAGCTTTGGTTCACATTTAATAGCGAAACACATCTGAAGCTCCTGATTAGATATTAACTGATTGTTAAACATTTACTGCAATAGATCGGCCCCCAATATAGTGTTGCAAAATGATTAATTAATAGACGTTATTGGAGCTCCCATCCAGAGTGCCCCAGCTTCACACACTCCTGGATACCCCCTTTCCCTGGCCTACCTAGCTCTCATCCATGCTCCAGGATGCAGAGGTCAAGGGCAGCTCTGCTGGCCAAGTCTCCAGCCCCCAGACTGGCTGCCGGCCCAGGCAAATGGCTGTCCCAGCCCGAGGCAAGTCTCAGGGGCTCTGCTGGCCTCCTCCTGCTGCCCAGATGGCAGCCGGTGTGTGTGGGAGAGCCTGGCCTTCCCTGCCTCCCCCAACATCTGCTGTCTGCCATGGCAGGAAGCCCACCCTGGGAAGGACGCCTGGTGGGAGGGTATCTCTGAAGTGCTCACCTCCCAGACACACAGCTGCTCTGGGCCACCTCCTGTGTGCAACCAGGGCTGGGGCCACCTGGGACTCCTGCCACTGGGAAGCCAGGGCTAGGCCTGCTCCATGCCAGGCCACGGGAGTCCACTGTGGGGCAGATCCCCCAAACACACACACCCACTGGGGCTCCCTAGAGTCCCTGAGCACCCTGATGCCTTCTTCCCCCTCATCTCAGGAGCCCCCACCATCTGTCACTGTCACACTCTGAGGCTGGCACTGAGGGTCCCAGCTGCCCGTCTGCTGACCCAGGACATGGGGGCCTCTGTGTGGGGCCCCGAGGATGCTGACAACAGTGAAAGTAGGAATTGGTGTTGGCTGAGCAACTTCCTGTAGAAGACCCTGTGCTGAGCTTATTTAATTCAAGTCTAGGCTCTGCCACTTGCTAGTGGTGGGACCTTGGATAAGCCATTTAACATTCCTGGCACTTCAGTTTTCTCTTGTGTAAAATGGGCATAATAGCACCTGCCTTATAGGCCTGGAAGGAGTTCAGGAGCTCACCTCTTGAGGTGTCTGACTGTTGATGATGGGGACGAGGAGGACAGCATTCATTTGTCTGTGGCAGGCCATCTTTTAAGCACTTTATCGGTATTAACCCATTTGATCCTCCCAGCCACCTAGCCAGGGACATACTATAATCTTCATTTTTTGAATGATGAAATGAAGCCGAGAGGTTAAGTGACTTAACCAAGGTTGCACAGCCGCTAAGTACCAGAGCTGTGCTCAACTAACTCAAGCCTTCTCTAGTAGGCACTAAGAATGCTCCCAATAGCCCACTGTTTGGCGGAGTGCCCATGCCACAGTGATCCCTGCCTTGGACTGTTGTGGGAGCAGCTGCCGCTGGAGGCTGGGCTGGTGTCCTGAGCTTGGCGCCTGATGGCCGTGTCTGTGTCTAGCCTTCGCCCAGGCCAATAAGTTGCAGCAGCACATCTTTGCCATGCACGGGCAGGAGGACAAGATCTACGACTGCTCACAGTGCCCACAGAAGTTCTTCTTCCAGACCGAGCTGCAGGTGGGTGCCCACGTCCGCTGCATGCTGCCTGATGGTCCTTGGCTCCCCCGTCAGCACCGAGGGTCTCAGGGTTAAGGAAGCTGGTAGGGTCTTATGCTGATGGGTCTGCAACCAGGGGCTGACCTCCTGGCTGGCAGGCATGGAGCGCCAGCCCCCTGGCCTCTGCCAGCCCAACGTTCTCAAAAGGACCGGCTGAGTCTGGAGCAGGAGTCAGAAGCTTACATTTGGGGTGTTTCATGGCAAGTCTTGTCTGCTCTTGGGGATTCCATTTGCCTACCTATATTGTAAGATGATATTTGACTGAGCTTGAGTTCTGTGGCTACTAGCCCATGATGTCTTTGTGGCTGGGTCCTGGGGCTGTGTGGAGATAGGAGTTAGGTCTGGGGCCTTGGAGCCTCCAGCTCTGCCCAGAAAAGCCAGAAAAATAAGAGTAGTTGGTGCTCGATTGCTCCAGCTTGGATGCAGTCACCAGAGGCCCTGAGACTGATGTGGCCTTCAGGCATGGGACAGGGGCCTCACCCAGCTTCCTTGCATCCTCAGCCCCAGCTTCGAGGACACTTGGGAAAGGAAGCTGCTGTGGCGGTCTTCCCCGGCATTTGCAGCCACCTCCCTTGGAATCCCATGGGGCCCCTTCTCACCTGTTAGGTTTTTCCAAGGAACAAGATCTGTGCCCAGATGAAACTGCTTTCTCTCCCACTGGTTTTTGCAAAAAAATTTTTATAATGCTGGAGAGATCACAGGCCCACCAGAAATACTACTCACATATACAGAAAAATCTCACATTCACTATACTTGGACGGTAGCATCATACACACAAAGGGAAGGTTCACTCACACAGTTCCCATCACACATGCGTATGCCCAGAGATGTCATTTACAAAGAGTAACTAACACTGCATCCACACTGAGGAATACTGCACACATGCAGCTCAACACTGCACCCCACAGGAAGGACCACACTCATGTCCACAGAGAGATCACACACACACATACACACACACAGATGGACATGCCGAAATGCCATGTAGCAAGGAATAGGTCTCTCGGGAAGGATACAGGTAGGTTAGGCTGCAATAAGAAACATCCTCGAGGTCTCTGTGTCCTCCACAGAAAGTTTATTTGTTGCCCATGTGATCTATCCAAGCAAGTGATGGGGAAGGGACTCTGTTCATGATATTCACTCAGTGACGTGGGCCCACAGAGGGTCCATGCCCATCCACATTTCCATAGTCACTGAGGAAGGGACAATAGGGTGGTGGTGACTTCTGCACCAGCTCTTCAGGCTTCGCCTCGGAAATGATGCATGCTACCTTCTCTCACATTGTATTGATTAAAGCAAGTCCCCTGGACTTGCCCAACCTCAAAGGGGATGAGGCAGGGAATGCCACTTTCTGCCTGGAAGGAGAGGGGAGCCCTAAGGACTCACACACACCAGTTTGTCCCTCCAGGGTGGACCCCCCAGCAGCGCCCTCCCTCATCCCCATGCCAGTATTGCACCTGCACACAGCAATCTCCCACCCACCCAAGTTACAAGGCTGGGGCCACTCACTCCATGCAGAGTCACTTGAATGGCCACAGTGTTGCCTGTCTCTCTGGGGTTAGAGGGGCACAGCTGTGGCCTGTTGTAGGGGGGCCGTTCTTACTGTGCTGCAGCCCACCCACACTGCCAGGCCTAGGCCCGCCTGTCTGATGGTGGCGGTTGCCTGGAGGATGTGCAAACAGGCCCATGGAGGGTGCAGGGGCTGGGGGGAGTCACCATTCAATGGTCAAGTGCTGTTCCCATAGGCTGGCGCCATGCCAGGGCTGGGCAGGCTGAGCTTAGGGCAGACTGTTTCTTAGGGTGCTCATAAATGTGTGTATTGTGCATGATGCCTTTATCCCATTGTCACAGCGTGGGACAGAGTTATGAAACCAATTATACAGTCCCGGGCCAGAGAGGGGGTTCCACTTCCAAAAGGCCACCATTGAGCACTTGACCCTGACCATACCACTGCTGCCTCCCCATTGATCAGCAAATTGAGCTGACGTCTCTGTGCTTAGGATGTGTGAGGGGACAGCTAGGCATTGGTGCCATCCAGGAAACCTCCCTGCTCATGTGCTGGCTGTGTGCCCTTTCCCAAGTGCAGTCCCTGCCGCCTCCTTATCCTACCTGCCTTACCTGTGTGGCCCAGCTACCAAAATAGGCCTGGGTCCTCTGACAGAGGATGCTTTTTATAGCCCAACAGGACAGGCGTCTTTTAAACCCATTAGTGCATATAAATTACGATTTACTTACACTTTGGACTTGCTCAGCTCCTGCGGGGCTCCCCTGCATTGTCCCAAATGCCAAGCGGTCTCTTCTCTGTTGGCCTTAAGATTATTCCCGGAGAATGTTTCCCCTCCTGACTGTTTTGAGCTTCATTGGTGTCACTGGGCGGGGGGCCTAGCTTGTGAGCTTAGAGGTGGAGGGAAGCTGCTGTTTTCAAACTGGATCTCACTTCCATCCCACCTGTCTTGAGCTGTGGGCCACACTAGACTCCAGAATGGTTAATGCGAGGTGGTGGTTTCCTGGGTCATCCTGTTAACCTTTACATCAGATCCTCAAATACTGAGAGACCACTAAATCACAGCCTTAATGAGTCACTATTTTCTGCAAATAATGATTTTAATTATAGACCATTTAAATGTGGAAGTGTTGTTGCAATGCCAAATCTATGCAAATAATGGCTTTCGTTAAGTAACTTGAATAGAAATTCTCTTGTTTTTGAGAGGAAGGTTTTTCAGGAATTAGAGTGCTCATTGTCCCTACATGGAAGCTGGGGCTGTTGCCCTGGTTGGGTGTAACAGGCAGCTGTTTCTTGGGATGAGCTGGGGGTGGGTGGGCAGTGAGAGGCAAGGCCAGCTAGATTTCTGCCTTTGCTGGTTTCTTGTGGCCATGTGTAATTTGAGGTCATGTACAGAACCTGGTATTTGCAGGCACAAGGGACTGTGGGCTGAGAGGTCTTGAGAAGATTTGAGGCTTAGGATTCAGTTCACTGCAGGAACAGAAAGTGCTGCTGCAGGATTGGAGGTAGGATTGAACCACGGCAGGCTTGGTCTCTGTCAACATTGACATGTCTCTCTTGGAAAGTAATGCATTTTTAGGATGCATTAACAGAAGCACAGTTGCCAGTATGAGGGAGGTGTGAGTCCTCTTTGATTCCAAGTTCGGATGGATTTTTCCCAAAAGCCTGAGATTAATTCAAAGGCATTTGGACAAACTGTTGCCAATTCACAATAGAAGGATTAGGAACGTGAGAGGGAACTAGCTTTGCTGTCCATTTGTTTGAAGCACATATGTGGGGCCCCGTGATGTGCCAGGCCCTGTTTCTAGCACCTAAGAAGACAGTGGTGAAAGATGAAGAAAACCCATGGGGCCTGCATTCTAGATTGATGAGCACTTTCCTATAGAGCCAATGATAAAAAAAAAAAGCAGATAATGGGCTAGAGCATGCTGGGGGGTTGGAGTCGGACACTCCTTGGTGAGTGTGGTCAAGGAGGGCCTCCCTGAGGAGGTGGCATGTAAGCTGAGGCCTGATGGCACAAAGGCAGAATTGTATGGAAGAGGGCCGTGAGTGCAAAGGCCCTGTGGCCACTGGGTGCCAGGGCTAGGATGACAGAAGGCAGAATGCAGCAGAAGGACAGTGAGTTGGAGCAAAGGTGATGGAGCCCAGATCACGGCAAGGTTTGCAGGACAGTGAAAGACTTTGGATTTTATCTCCATCTTGATGAGAAACCAAGCAGGGGACAGATATTACCTGACTTACACCCTGCATCAAAATGTAAGAGGTTTGCTTTTGAAAGACATGGTTAAGAGAATGAAAAGTCACCAGACTGGGAGGAAATATTTGCAAATCACGTATCAAATAAAGCACTTGTATCCGAAGTATATAAAGAACTCTCAAAACTCCATAATGAGAGGGGACATAGAACAACTAAAAATGAACAAAACTCTTTTGGCAGATGTCTCAGCAAAGAATAATGAACATCATTAGTCACGAGGGAAGGACAAGTGAAAACCACAGCCTGATGCCACCCACAAAAATGAAAACCTTACAATGCTGAGAGTTGGTGAGGGTGGGATCGGAAGTCTCAAACATTGCTGGTGACAGTGCAAGATGGTACGGCCACATGACAAAATAGTTTGTCAGTTTCGGCCGGACTCAGTGGCTCACATTTGTAATCTCAGCACTTTTGGAGGCCAAGGCAGGTGGATCATGAGGTCAAGAATTTGAGACCAGCCTGTCCAATGTGTAAAACCCTGTTTCTACTAAAAAATACAAAAATTAGCTGGGCGTGGTGGCACACGCCTGTAGTCCCAGCTACTCGGGAGGCTGAGGCAAGAGAATTGCTTGAACCTGGGAGGCGGAGGTTGCGGTGAGCTGAGATCACGCCATTGCACTGCAGTCTGGGCAACAGAGTGAGACTCCATCTAAAAAAAAAAAATAGTTTGTCAGTTTCTTACCAAGTTAAATCTTCATTTACCATAAGACCCAGCAATCTCAGTCTTATTGTTTACCCCAGAAAAAGGAATAGCAATTTTCTGGTTTTTGAGAGGAGGGTTTTTCAGGCATTGGAGTGTTTGTTGCACCAAAACTAACTCTACATGAATGATGATAGCAGCTTTACTTGTCATGGCCCAAACCAGAGGCCCCCTAGTTGTTCCAATTGTCCCTTATTGGAGAATGGGTAGCAGATAGAGTCATGTGGTACATTTGTACAGGTCATGTGGTACATTCTCAGCAGAAAGAGGCAACTGCAGATACATGCAACAATGTGAATGAATCTTTTTTTTTTTTAAGAGACTGGGTCTGGCTCTGTCAGCCAGGCTGGAGTGCAGGAGTGTGATCATGGCTCACTGCAGCCTCGATCCCCCAGGCTCATGTCATCCTTACATTGCAGCTTCCTGAGTAGCTGAGACTGTAGGTACACATCACCACACCGAGCTAATTATTTAATTTTAACTTTTATTTTTAGAGATGGGATCTCGCTATATTGCCCAGGCTGGTCTCAAACTCCTGGGCTCCAGCAGTCCTCCTGCCTTGGCTTCCCAGAATGTTGAGATTACAGGCGTGAGCCACCGTCCCTGGCTCCATGGATGCATTTCAAATGCCACATGACAAAACCCAGACTCAGAAGTTATAACTGCATGTGGTCAGCACAAGGTATGTAGATTCCGAGGATGCCAATATCTTAGTGACATAACTGTAACAAGATGTAACACAAATTATAGAGAGAATGGGGTTTGCAGTGAACTTTTCCACTGTCCGTGTGATCCTGGTTGTGCTCCTCCAGGTTGTGAGCCAACAATATTATCACTGGGACGAACTATCGATCATGCATTTTGGCTTATGGTAGAAAAAAGTGTACACTTGTTTTCAAAACGACATGCTGCTCCTAAAACCAATGGTCTTTTGATCAGTTTCTACATTTTTTACCTGTGCTCATTTAATTGCTACGGTTAGTCTTAAATGGAATAAAACGAAGAGATTTTTGGAGCAAAGCGGGAACAGTAAGCAGCCGATCTATCTCAGAAGACAGCAGCAGCAACAACCAGTCACAGAGTTAAAGTCACCCAGTGATACAAACAAAGCCATAGGGTGGAGGAAGGATATTGACAAGAAAGTCACCATTAACTGGCCTGATCTAAAAATGAAAAAAAAAAAAAAAGTTTTCCCTCATTTTGTTATGGTTTAAAGCTTTCAATTTCACAAAACAAAATATGACTGAAAGCATGAAAAAAAGAAAGAAATACAAGAGACTAATGTTTGTCCATATACCTGTACCCCTACCCACATACACATCCACCTGTGCTCACCCCACACCCTGAAAACCCAGACAGTGGGGGATCCAGTCTGACCTCGAGGGGCTTCCAGGAGTCTGTCCTGGTCTATTTAACCAGGAGAAGACTTGGGTGGATTGCAGAAGAAATGCAGGGACAGTTGAATTTGAGCATTTTAAGAATTTTGAGTGGAGGCGTTCTCATTGCTTCAGGTGGCCCCAAGACTTGGCAGTGGGCACCAATTCAGAACATGGCTCAGGCATCACTCTCTGGAGTTGGCTCAAACAAGAAGGGGAATTAAGCTGTAGGGATGTGGGTGGATTTTGGATGCCAAGAGCAGGAAGCAATGTTGGGATTTTGGAAGCCCTGTTCCCCGAGCCAAGTGTCACTTAAATAAGGCAGCAACGCTCTGTCTTCTCTGAGACTGCCTGGTTCCTGCCTTCTGCCTCTTTTTGGCTTTTATTGCCCTCTCTCTCTCTGCATCCTGACTCTCTGGGCTCCTCTGTAGAAGGAGGAAGGTGGTCAAGGTCGCCACAATTTCTTTCAGTTCTGCTGAGACAGACACCCTAGGTAGCTCACAGAGGGGATTTGCTGTGTGGACTGGTGATGCAGGTAGGCAGAAGGAACACCCAGGAAACCCCAGACATAGTGACAGCAGGTAGCAGCCAGCCCTCAGGCAGCAGGTGCTAGATCCCTGGAGGGGGAATTTGGTAGGTGAGCCCTGGGGCAGCTGTCCACCCTGCTCCAGTGAGCTTGGGCAGGGGTGGGGCCATGTGGTACAAACCAGTAAGTTCAGGGTGCTGTTCAGGGAAGGGGTGCATGAGCTGGCTGGACACTGCGCATTTGTAGTATGTGGGAAAGCTGTCTAGAAATGGAAAGTTGTGAGGCCATGTCGGTAGAAGTGTGCAAACAACCCATGTGTCTGAAATGCTGCCGAGAGTGAAGCATGGAGCAGCTGGGTCTCTGTGAGGGCAGCTCTGTGTTTAAAACCTTGCTCTGTCATGCACCAGCTGTAAGCCTCAGTTTCCATATCTGTAAGGCAGGGGTGTGAGGAGTTCCTACTTCAGAGTTTAGTTGCAAAAGGCCCTTGGCACAGTGGCTGGCACACAGAGCACACAGCAAAGGCCGCCTGTGATTACTACTGGAACTGACTTCTGGGCAGTCTGAGGATCAGATGGCTTTGGGGGTCCCTCCCTCGGAGTTTCCTGCGCTTTCATGATTTCCGGCCTGAGTCTGAACAGAGTGAGACTCCAAGTCCTTCCTTGTGTGACATCCCACCAAACCTCAGGGCTGTGGGCACAGAAGACCCCACATTGGGGCATGGGGAGGAACCAGGTGCCCAGGGCAGTGAGATGGGGCATAAAGGGCACAGAATGGGGGCCAGAGGGCTGGGGCTTCGGGTCCCCCTTCCTCTACTTCTCTGAGCGCCATTGGCCCAGGCCCTTTTCTTAGGATCCTGTATTTCTGGGCCATGCCCAGGCGCCGTGGAGGGTGGCATGTAGATTTGACTGGGGTGCAAGACAGCCCTCAAATGTCAGAGCTGTTGGCCTTGTTTTCCCAGCCTCAGGCCTCAGCAGATGAAGGCCTGGGGCCCTGTCAGCCCCATGCCAGGGGTTAGCCAACTTGAGGGGAGGGGCAGCCTCTGCCCACCAGCACAGCTGTCTCTGCATCCCCATGGGTACCTCTGTGTCCACAGATACTGGGCACAGATGGTACCTCCTTCTCCTCATCCTAAGAGCCTTGCCGTTTCTGTTCTTCATCCTCACTGCAGGAGTTTCATGCATGAGGGTCACATGTGGCTTCCCAGCCATACAGGGCTAGGCTTAGACAGTGGACAAGCTCCCCTGAAATTGTACAAGAGACAATTCTGACAGCCTCCACCCCGGGCCCTAGGTCTGTACTGTGGGCCAGGCTCTGTTCTAAGCGCTTTCCATGGATTATGTCAGCACAGCCCTATGAACTAGGTACTCTTATCCCCATTTACAGATACAGAAACAGAGGCTCTGAAAAGTTAAACAATTTGCCCAGGATCACTTGCAAATGGCAGATCTACATATAAAGCTGAATTGTCTTCGCCACCAAGGCAAACAGAAACCCTCCAAAGTTTAAATAAATTGCCATTTATCTGAGCTAATAGATTTAAATGAGGCCTGCAGTGCTGAACTATAAAAAGCTTTCATTGTCAGGGAACCCAGAAACTATTTTAGTAGTTGGGCCAAGCAGGTAGCACAAGCAACAGTAACAGGGGATGCAAAAAAAATTGCTCCTGGGCAAGCCCAAGTGGGAATGCCGTGGGGCCTGTGCACACGGGGCCAGGGCTGTGCATGGCCGCATTTGCCATGCCGCAGCTCGAGGCCAGGACCTTGCAAACCCTGTTGCTTGCAAATGAACATCAGGATGGGTTTGGCTTAGGCGGGGCTTGGGGAGAGAAAGGATTCGTTCTCGTCATGGAGATAGGGCCTTCCTAAGACCTCAGGCTCCTGGTGCTGCCACTTTTCTCCCCTTTATGACTTGCTTGGTGTTGTCATGGGGGAATAGGACCTTCCTTGAACTAGAGAAAAGTCTGTTTAGATATGGAGCTTCTGGGATCTCGGAGCTGAGGGGTGCACCAGAGTTCCCAGCCTGTGCATGCGTTCATGCACAAACGCACATGTCCTTGATGAAGCCGGGTTTTGGGGTGTTAGACTCGCTCCACTCCCTGGAATCTTGACTCCCTCATTGTCAAAGCCAGGGGCTGCAGGAAGCGATTCTGTGAGCTGGGCCAACGGTGGGAAAGTGGCCAGCCCAGCGTTGAGCAGGTGCATTTAAAGGATTAGCTCACGCTGTTTGCTTGTGTCTGCCTAATCATGCTGCTTCCAGCTAAATGATTACAATTGATTAAAAGCAGAGCTAGGTATTCTAACAAGCATCCTGGAGCCTTTCTGATGGGGCGAGCTGGGCTCTGCCAGGCTGGATCCTGGTACCCAGCCAGGGGAAGGACTCTCTGAGCCAGGGGTGGGGTCTCAGCTCCCTTGGGACCCCTCCTTCCTAACCCTTGAGAACATTTGGTTCAGCC
>PVKV010037983.1:0-14329 GCA_004027835.1 Alouatta palliata
ACCCCATCTTAAAAAAAAAAAAAAAGAAAAAAGAAAAACACAAAAAATTAGCTGGACATGGTGGTGCACACCTGTTGTCCCAGCTACTTGGGAGGCTGAGGTGAAAGGATCACTTGAACCCAGGAGGTTGAGGCTGCAGTGAGCTGTAACCATGCAACTTCACTCCAGTCTTGCTAGATGGGATCTAGCAAGATCCCATCTCGAAAAGAAAAGAATGATGGCAGGGCACAGTGGCTCACACCTGTAATCCCAGCGATTTGGGAGGCCGAAGCAAGCACACCACTTGAGGTCAGGAGTTCAAGACCAGCCTGGTCAACATAGTGAAACCCTGCCTCTAGTAAAAATACAAAAATTAGGATAGTGGACATGGAAGTCGGAATCCGCTAGAGTGTGTAACAACTCACCTGCTGAAAAGAAAAAAAATACAAAAACTAGCTGGGTGTGATTGTGTGTGCCTGCAGTCCTAGCTACTCAGCAGGCTGACACATGAGAATCGTCTGAACCCGGGGGATGGAAGCTGCAGTGAGCCGAGGTCACGCCACTGTATTCCAGCCTGGGTGACAGAGGAAGACTGTTTCAAAAAAAAGAATAACTGTGTCCACATTCTGCTTCTAGCCATCCAGAAAGAAACACAACAGAAATGTGCCCTCCACCCCAAGGATGAGAAGGCCTGCTGGGGAGAAAGGAATGAGGGCTGCTGTCTTGGACTCAGCTGAAGAAGGCCCCGAAAAGACGTCCCCTTCCCTTGTTCAGTATTTGTTGATTCTGCACCCAGTCCCACACTGGGCAGTGCTGGGAACACAGACGGGATCTAGGCAGCCCCAGCCTTATCATCAAAAGGCTCACAGTCCCATAGAGAAGAAAGACCTGTCCCAAGGAGGCCCCAGAGTGGGCTGGGATGGTGAAGCCCAGCAGGTGTGAGAACCCACAGCGGGCACTTAACCAAGCCTGAGTGCTCTGAGGGTCAGGGAGGGCTTCCTGGAGGAGGCAAGATTTAAGCCTGGGGCTGCAAGAGTCCATGGCCATAGAGCCTGAGTTTGAATCTCTCATGCGATGTGGCCTTGGGTAAGTTACTCTCCCTCCCTATGTCTCAGTTTCCTCATATGTTAAATGAGAATGATAACAGTTCCTATTTCACAGGGTTGCTGGGAGGTTTCCATAGGTCAGCCTAGCTTAGTACTCGGCACTTAGTAATTGCTCAATCAACATTAACTCATATTATTTTGAAACAGGGCTGTCTGATAAACTGGTGATAGGCAAACATCCCAAGGACAGTTACTAACCTTTCACTGGTTTCAAGTCAAGGACTGTACAACCTTAGAGGTAGCTGGGAGGGTCCCAGGCCAATTCCACCCCATCTACCTTTTTCTTTTTTTTCTTTGAGACAAAGTGTCGCTCTGTCACCCAGGCTGGAGTGCTGTGGCGCAATCTCGGCTCACTGCAACCTAGCCCCCGGGGTCAAGCAATTCTCCTGCCTCAGTCTTCTGAGTAGCTGGGATTACAGAGGCTTGCCACCATGCCCAGCTAATTTATGTATTGTTTTTTTTTGAGACAGAAATTTTTGCTCTTGATGACCAGGCTGGAGTGCAATGGTGCGATCTTAGCTCATTGCAACCTCTGCCTCCTGGGTTCAAGCAATTCTCCTGCCTCAGCCTCCCAAGTAGCTGGGATTACAGGCATGTGCCACCACGTCTGGCTAATTTTTTATTTTTAGTAGAGATAGGGTTTCTCCATGTTGGTCTGACTGGTCTTGAACTCCCAACCTCAGGTGATCTGCCCGCCTTGGCCTTCCAAAGTGCTGGGATTACAGGTGTGAGCCACCGTGCCTGGCCTCTACCTTTTTCAGGTAGGGGAAAGTGAAGCCCAGAGACCTCAGGAACCCATCTGTGGTCACAGAGCATGTGAGCCCAGGGAAGGGCCCAAGCCTTGGAGTCCGAATTCCACACGCCTTCAACAAGGAGTGGACTAGAGGAAAGGTCCTTCAGTGCCAGTCAAGCAGCCATGGGGCCAGAAACCAGAAGCTGCCCCTCACCTGTGGGATGTCGAGCTCAGCAAAGTGCTCGTAGCAGCCGTCTGAGTTCTCCCCGCTAGTCCAGTCGCCATACACAAGGTCGTGCTGCTCCCAGAAGAGTGCCGAGGTGGCGTTGAAGTCTGTAAAGTGCTCGTGCTCTGAGATGTACACATGCAGGTTCTGTTTTGAAGGGAAGGGAACAGCGTCAGGCCTGCTCTTGAGCACCTCTGCAGGCTGGCTGAAGAGCAGGGGAAGCGCTATGGCAGCGGTCAGCACACTCAGAGGAACAGTAATTACAGAGGGCAGGGGAGAGGAGAGAGGAACAGCAGCAGAGAGAACATATTTTCCCTTTTCTCATTCCACCATGTCTGTCCTGGTCTGAGCCTGTGAAGTCAATGAACAAAGAACACCTGGACCAGTTTGCCAACAATAATTTAGGGGCAAGAAGGGGCAGGAGCTCCCTCAGTGATCTCCTGCCCTTGTGGCTGCTGGGCCTTCCTGGTCAGAGCTCTGCATACTTGTGGACAAAGCAGTCTGGAACTACACAAGCACTGTGAGCAGCTGGGCGCGGTGGGTGTCGCCTAAAATCCCAGCACTTTAGGAGGCCGAGGCGGGTGGATCACTTGAGGTCAGCAGTTTGAGACCAGCCTGGCAAAAAGGTGAAACCCCAGCTCTACTAAAATACAATTAGTCGGACATGGTGGCACATGCCTGCAATCCCAGCTACTCGGGGGGCTGAGACAGGAGGATCACTTGAGCCCAGGAGATGGAGGTTGCAGTGAGCTGAGATTATACCACTGCACTCACTCCAGCCTGGGCGACAGAGTGAGACTCCATCTTAAAAAAAAGCACGGTGAGCCAACAAGAACTTCCTTCTTTCTCAAGACCCCATGGCCATGTTTGCTCAGAAAAGTCTAGACTGACAGGTCTAAACGCTTTTGCTTTGGATGCTCCCGAAGCCCTGCCCGTGCCCAAGCCCACCGTGGAAGTGCAGGTCTCCTCTCCTTCCGAGCCCACCTCCTGACAGCCTCTGCTGGCTCCCTGCCCTCCCCACCTCTCACACTCCCTCCCTTGCACACCTCCCTCTGCAACCTTTAAAGGCTGAACATACTTTTAAAATATAACATCCAAAGACCCTGGTTAGATATTTTAACCAAAAGAACTTGCTTTTTCCTTTGGGTGACACAGGTCTCATGTGCTGGGGATGGACCCAGAGTTCCTCAACCCTGGACCTGCTTTCCTAGGCTTGCCAGTGAGCAGGGACCTGGTCTGTCCAGACTGCTGACATCACTCCTCCACAATCTGCCCCTCCTCACTCCATCATCTCCCAACTCTGCCCTACCACCCGGCAGTTACCATTAAAGTGTCTTTGGGGAACAGGTTGCGGCTGGCGACGCGTGGGGCTCCTCCAGGGCCCGCCTGGTCCTGAGGGGCTGGCCCTCGGCGAAACCAGCTGCTAATGGCCCAGATGATGACGATTCTGAGGAGAGAAGCAGCAAGGTGGTGAGTCCCCCAGCCTTGGCTCTCCGCCACAGACCCATCTGACTTCCTTCTGACTCGGCACATGCAGCACCTGACCAGGACCTGGTCACCAAGTCAGGGAGCCCCTGAGAACACAGTTGCAGGGCTGGCAAGAAGATAAGATTGTCCCCAAAGACCACATCTGGGGAGAGAGTCCAGATGCCACCGTTTGCCAGTGCAGGGGGGCTGGCAGTGCCCTGGTCTGCATGCAGACCCCTGACTCAGTCCTCCAGGAGCTCCTGGTGAGCACAGGGCTGAAGGGGCTGACTCTCAAAACCTCAGACTGGGAAACCTGCCATCCAACCTCCAGAACCCCCCAAGAGGATACTAAGAATCTGGAATCCCTGGCCGGGCACGGTGGCTCACACCTGTAATCCCAGCACTTTAGGAAGCTAAGGCAGGTGGATCACGAGGTCAAGAGATCAAGACCATCCTAGCCAACATGGTGAAACTCCACCTCTACTAAAAATACAAAAAAATTAGCTGAGCGTGGTGGCACGCACCTGTAGTCCCAGCCACTCAGTAGGCTGAGGCAGGACAATGACTTGCACCCAGGAGGCGGAGGTTGCAGTGAGCCGAGATCGTGCCACTGCACGCCAGCCTGGTGACAGAGTGAGACTCCGTGCAAAAAAAAAAAAAAAAAAAAAAAGAATCTGGAACCCCTTGTGTGCAGATGGCTGAACTAAAATAAATTAATTAATAAAAAATAATAAACGTTAAGATTTTTAAAAGAAAAAATCTGGAATCCCAGCACTTCAGAAGCACAGAACTGGGGAGTATTAATGGCTACAAAGAATAGAACGAATAAACGAGATCCAGTATTTGACAGCACAACAGGGCAACCATAGCCAATAGTAATTTAATTATATGTTTAAAAGTAATCTGGCAGGGTGCAGTGGCTCACACCTGTAACCCCAGCACTCTGGGAGGCCGAGGCAGTCGTATCACGAGGTTAGGAGTTCAAGATTGGCCTGGCCAACATGGTGAAACCCCATCTGTACTAAAAATACAAAAATTAGGTGGGCGTGGTCGAGGGTACCTGTAGTCCTAGCTACTCAGGAGATTGAGGCAGAAGAATTGCTTGAACCCAGGAGGCAGAGGTTGCAGTGAGCTCAGATGGTACCACTGCACTCCAGCCTGGGTGACAGAGCAAGACTCTGTCTCAATAAATAAATAAATACACAAATAAATTTAAAAGTATAGCCGGGCGCGGTGGCTCACGCCTGTAATCCCAGCACTTTGGGAGGCCGAGGAGGGTGGATCACGAGGTCAAGAGATCGAGACCATCCTGGTCAACATGATGAAACCCTGTCTCTACTAAAAATACAAAAATTAGCCAGGCATGGTGGCACGTGCCTGTAGTCCCAGCTACTCGGGAGGCTGAGGCAGGAGAATTGCTTGAACCCAGGAGGCGGAGGTTGCGGTGAGCCGAGATCGCGCCACTGCACTCCAGCCTGGGTAACAAGAGCGAAACTCCGTCTCAAAAAAAAAAAAAAAATTTTAAAGTATAATTGGGTCAGGTGCGGGGGCTCATGCTTGTAATCCCAGCACTTTGGGAATCTGAAGCAGGCGGACTGCTTGACCTCAAAAGTTCGAGACCAGCCTGCGCAATATGATGAAATCCTGTCTCTACAAAAACTAAAAAAAATTATTTGGGCATTGTGGCCCATGCCTATAGTTCCAGCTACTCTGGGGACTGAGGTGACAGAGTCACTTGAGCCCTAGAGGTCAAGGCTGCAGTGACAGGCGATTGCATCACTGCACTCTCTAGCCTGGAAGATACAGAGTTTGTCTAAAAGAAAAAAAAAATTAATTAACTTTTTTTTAAGAAGGAAAGGAAAAAACCCAAAGGCACAGAAGCTTAGAAAGAGCAACATTTCTGAACAAACTTTTTGGAGCAGCAAATAGTAAGGGATAGGTCAGTCCAATTTTAGCAATAGTGGGCTAAGTTATTCAGACCAACTCTCCCATTGGAAAAAACTGAAAGCGCTTGATAAAATTAACTAGTACACTAAAAAGATATCAACATATTTTATATTTGTAATTATACAGACTGACAGAATGAGAATATATGCTGCTCACGTATTCTCACGTTTGTTCTCGTGCACATAATCCTTACCAAGTTTACATATGAAGTTTACATATGAACATATATGAACAGACAGCTCTGAAGAATGGACAAGACTGTAGGTTACCAGGCAAAAACTGAAGGGAAAGTGGGAATCCTAAAGAAGTAAAGGATCAGCCGCGCGCGGTGGCTCACGCCTGTAATCCAAGAACTTTGGTAGGCTGAGGCAGGTGGATCACCTGAGGTCAGGAGTTCGAGACCAGCCTGGCCAACATGGTGAAACCTGGTCTCTACTAAAAACACAAAAATTAGCCAGGTACGCTGGCAGATGCCTGTAATCCCAGCTACTCAGGAGGGTGAGGCAGGAGAATCGCTTGAACCTGGGAGGAGGAGGTTGCAATGAGCCGAGACCATGCCATTGCACTCCAGCCTGGGAGATAAGAGCAAAACTATCTAAAAAAAAAAAAAAAAAAAAGTCAAGGATCTTGGATTTGCAGGTCTAGGCAAAACAAAAACAAAAAAAGGTAAAGGAGCCCTATAAGCTTCTTCATGTGCCTGAGGACATCTGCTACGTGTTTTGATAGGTGACAAAAATGCTAGCCTAGGCTGGGCGTGGTGGCTCACGCCTGTAAGCCCAGCATGTTGGGAGGCCGAGGTAGGTGGATTGCTTGAGCCCAGGAGTTTGAGACCTGGGCAACACAGACACTGTTTCTACAAAAACTACAAAAATCAGCCAGTTATGGCAGCATGTACCAGGCCTACAGCCCCAGCTACTCAGAGGCTAAGGTGGGAGAATCACCTGAGCCCAGGAGGTAGAGGCTGCAGTGACCCATGACCACGCTACTGCACTCCGGCCTGAGCGACAGAGCGAGACACTGTTTCTAAAACAAGAAAAAGAAAAAGAAAAAAAGAAAAAGAAAAGAAATGCTAGCTCAGGGCACATATGACATATAAGGTAACCAGAGACCTACCCTACAGGAAACTAAGACCCAGCAAGGCACAAGGCTCCACCCCTAGGAAGGAGGGAACCAGGCGGCCTACCCATTCCAAGGAGTTGCACACCAGGCACACAGGGCCAAGTATGCAAAGCCACTCGTGGGACAAGAAGTCACACAGGGCAGCTCAAGCTCTGAACCTGGTGCAGGGAAACCTAGGACTTGGTAATGTCCCCAGGCAGCCGGCAGAAGCAAAGGCAATCCTCTCAGTAGGAAAATATGCTCATCCTAGCCCTGAAATTCCTATAAATAACTTTTCAAGTATAATGCCCAGGACACAGACAGAGATAAGCCAGGCGCAAATGAAAATAAGACATTATGAGTGAGAACCAGCAGCAAGAACAGGTACCAAAGACAAAAGGAGGCCTGGGCGTAGTGGCGCACACCTGTAATCCCAGAACATTAGGAGGCTAAGGCGGGCGGATCACCTGAGGTCGGGAGTTCGAGACCAGCCTGACCAACATGGAGAAACCCCGTTTCTACTAAAAATACAAAAAATTAGCTACCTGAGAGGCTGAGGTAGGAGAATTGCTTGAACCCAGGAGGTGAAGGTTGCGGTGAGCTGAGATTGCGCCACTGCACTCCAGCCTGGGCAACAAGAGCGAAATGCCGTCTTAAATAAATAAATAAATAAATAAATAAAATAGGGAAAAAAAAAGAGGCTAGTGGCTCCCACCTGCAATCCAAGCACTTTGGGGAGCTGAGGCGGGTGTATCACTTGAGGTCAGGAGTTCGAGACCTGCCTAGCCAACATGGTGAAACCTCATCTTTACTAAAAATACAACAATTAGCTGGGCGTGGTGGTGGACACCTGTAATCCCATCTATTCGGGAGCCAGAGGCAGGAGAATCACTTCAAACTGAGAGGCGGAGGTTGCAGTGGGCCGAGATCGTGTCACTGCACTCCAGTCTGGAAGACAGATTGAGACTGCATCCTAAAAAAAGAAAGCGTCCTTAAAGAGAAGAAATATTCCTTCTTAATTTCTTC
The DNA here is from genome assembly GCA_004027835.1 of Alouatta palliata. Classification (NCBI taxonomy): domain Eukaryota; kingdom Metazoa; phylum Chordata; class Mammalia; order Primates; family Atelidae; genus Alouatta; species Alouatta palliata. The sequence goes on from PVKV010037983.1 coordinate 7,583, forward strand.
TTCCCTCCTGTAACCTGGAATGTGGATGTGATGGCTGGATCTTCAGCAGCTGTCTTGGGCTATGAGGATAAGAGGCAAAACCTAGCAATAGTGGAACAACCAACAGGAAGGAGTGTGGGACACACAAGATTTCTGAATCCTCGTCTGCCTCCATCCAGACTGGTGTATAAGAGAGAAATGAACCTCTACTGTGTTAATGAAGGTCTCCTGGTTGCATACAGCCATGTGGTTATTAAATGATACAAGTACTTATTAATTACAGTATTAAAGAACCACATAGCAGAAGAGGTTAAGAGCCCAGCCTCTAAACTACAATATCTTTGTCTGAAGCCCAGCTCCGCTACTTACTGTGACCACAGTGGTCAACTTCAATGGTTGAAATGGAGATAATAACAGTGCCTATCTCATAGGGTAGCTTATAAGCATTAAATGCATTAAATTGTACATATATGCTTTATAGTGTGTGTGTATATATATATGTATATATGTGTGTGTGTGTGTGTGTGTGTGTGTGTGTGTGTGTGTGTGTGTGTATATACATATATATAAATATATATGAAATACACACACACATTCCTCAGAATGGAGCCTGGTACATACCCAATAGGTGATTTGCAAGTTTTAGCTATTACTGTTACTTTTTGGCATACCAAAAACTTTGGAGTGGAAAAACACTCTGAGTGAATTCTAGTGTGGGTGGGGTGCCTCCTTGCTGAGCCCTGATCAGGGGCAGGATCAGGCACAGGGACTTGCCTCTGCCTGTAGAAGCCACAGGGCCCTGGGGTCCAGGGTCCCAGGGGTCATGGCCCAGCTGAACCATCTGCTACCTCCCCAAGAAGTCCCTGATACATACTGCTGGGGAAGGTCTGGAACTGGCAATCTCTGGGGAGACCAATGCCTCCAACAGAGGCTCCCCTTTTAGTAAATACACCGAAGGAGGGTATGGAGCAGGCAGCTCGGCCCCTGGCTTAGCATGTGGCCTGTGGAGGATACGCCAAGAGAGGGTGTGAAGCTGGGATGCCCACAGGCAGCTCGGCCCCTGGCTTAGCGTGTGGCCTGTGGAGGACACGCCAAGAGAGGGTGTGAAGCTGGGATGCCCACAGGCAGCTCGGCCCCTGGCTTAGCGTGTGGCCTGTAGGGGTCCTAACTCTTCTGGGCTTCCAGGTCCCCATGTATAAAACAAGGCCAGGCCTTTTTGGATTCCAGATCCCCAGTACCCTGAAGAACATCTGTGTGCATCCACACCCACAGCTCTGTGGACCCTCTCAGAGGGCTCATGGCCACAGCCCTTCAGCCACGCATCCGGGCCTGCAAGAGACTGGGCCTTTCTAATACTTTCTGATGTACTTGAGTAAGCCAAGAAAACAGACATTAAATCCTTTCTACCACCCCAAATAGGTATTCTACATTCACAGGTTCAGAAAACTGTTAAATATATGAAAAGACATATAATAAACTCTCCCTCCCACCCGATTCCTTTATATACCCAGTTCCTGCTCCACCTCCTACTCCAGGTAACCACATGTGCTCAAAACCGCAGACACCACCCGCTATCTAGAAACGCCATTCCCACATGATCAGCCTCAAGCTACAGGGAGTTCATGGGCCCCTGAAAACAAACCCTGAATCCCATTTTAAGAACTGCAGCCAAGATGGTCTCTGAGCTCCCACCCAAACTGATGTTTGATGCTGCCTAGTTCTAAGAAAGGAAATTAGCCTACAGTGTGACTTGTATTAAAAACGTCTCTCTGAAGGAAGCTCCCTTATGCACTGACGTGGCAAGATTTCGAAGATATATTGTTAATGAAAAAAATCAAGGAGCAGAACGGCGTGTAAAACAGGCTACCTCTTATGTAAAAATGAAGGGAAAGATAAAAATAATTTTCATGCAGAGCTGCTTGCAGCATGAAAAAAAAAGAAGGTGACATATAAGAAAATCTGAAGTCTTTACATGGCCATAGGGAGGGGAGGTGAAGTGGAGATGATGAGGGACAGGGACCCACGACTGAGAAGCCTGGGGCACCTGGCAGGAATTTTTGAGGCACATGTCAGTTCTGCAACTCAAAAGAGTGGGGAGGTTTCTCTCCCGCACAGCTTCTCGGCATCCTGTGTGACATTCTTGGAGGACACCAGGCAGGCGGTTCTGCTCTAGTCTGGAATGTGATCAGTGACTACATCAGGGATCATTAGGCTTTTTTTCTTTTTTTGAGACGGAGTTTCGCTCTTGCTGCCCAGCCTGGAGTGCAATGGCGCGACCTTGGCTCACTGCAACCTCCACATCCCGGGTTCAAGCGATTCTCCTGCCTCAGCCTCCTGAGTAGCTGGGATTACAGGCAGCCGCCATCATGCCCAGCTGATTTTGTATTTTTCCTAAAGATGGGGTTTTTCCATGTTGATCAGGCTGATCTGGAACTCCCAACCTCAGGTGGTCTGCCTGCCAAAGTGCTGAGATTACAGATGTGAGCCACCGCACCCGGCCTCATGAGCTTTTTTTTTTTAGCTGTTTTGCTATATATTTCCTAAGATTTTTGTTTGAGACACAGTCTCACTCTGTTGCCCAGGCTGGAGTATAGTGGTACAATCATGGCTCACTGCAGCCTTGACCTCCCGGGCTCAAGCAATCCTCCCTCTTCAGACTGCTTAATAGCTGGGACTTCAGGTATGTACCATCACACCCAGCTAATTTCTTAAGTTTTTTAAAGAGATGGGGTCTTGCTTAGGCTGATGCTAAGGGCTTTTTTCCCCCACATTGAACAACAAAAGGAATCACGGCCAACATCATCTGAGTGCGCCAGGTCCCGCACCCCGTGGTTGACATGAATTCTCTTGGAATCCTTTTGATGCACCTTGAGCTAATTGTCAATTCCTGTCTGTGAGGCAGAAACTCAGGCTCAAGAGGGTGATCACCTAACCAGGCCACACCGCTCAGAGGTGGCAGGGCTGAGATGTCAGCAAGTCTGTGCTCTTACAGGCTATTTGACACTACCCACCCCTACCTCCAAATTTTATTAGCTAATCTCCGCTCCTAATTTTTCTCTATTTTAAACAATTCTATCTGAGCATCTGTATATAATCCCATTCAGGGCCAATTACAAAAGTGTGTGCTTGGCCGGGTGTAGTGGCTCAGACCTCTAATCCCAGCACTTTGGGAGGCTGAGGAAGGCGGATCACAAGATCAGGAGTTTGAGACCAGCCTGGCCAGCATAGTGAAACCCTGTCTCTACTAAAAATACAAAAATTAGCAGGGCATGGTTGTGTGCGCCTATAGTCCCAGCTACGCGGGAGGCGAGGCAGGAGAATAGCTTGAATCTGGGAGGCGGAGTGGTGAGTGGAGATCACACCACTGCACTCCAGCCTGGACAACACAGTGAGACTCCGTCTCAAAAAAAAAAAAAAAAGTGTATGCTTATGGGCTGGGCACCAATACATTACGTTTTTTCATTACTTTTTTCTTTTCACTCTTCTGTGTTGTTTGAATTACTTAATTTTGTAAAATAAACACATATTATTTTTAAGTTAAGGGAAACCAGTAATAAGATTTTGTAGAAGAGATGAGTAGCTGCTCCCAAAAACCACTCTCCTGTTCCTCCTCAGTAACAGAAGCCCTGCTTTCCAGCAGGATACTCACTTTCCCAGATTAAAGACCACATTTCCCAGCCTCCTGTGCAGCTGGCCACAGCCATGTGAAGACTTCTAACCAAGGAAATAATTGTTTTATTATTTTTTTTGAGACAGACAGAGTCTCGCTCTGTTGCCAGGCTGGAGTGCGGTGGCACGATCTCAGCTCACTGCAACCTCCGCCTCCCGGGTTCAAGTGATTCTCCTGCCTCAGCCTACTGAGTAGCTGAGATTACAGGTGCCTGCCACCACGCCCAGCTAATTTTTGTATTTTTAGTAGAGATGGGGTTTCACCATGTTAGCTAGGATGGTCTCGATCTCTTGACCTTGTGATCCGCTTGCCTTGTCCTTCCAAAGTGCTGGGATTATAGGCGTGAGCCACCGTGCCTGGCGAGATAATTGTTTTAGACATCTCTGCTGGCCGGGCGTGGTGGCTCACGCCTGTAATCCAAGCACTTTGGAGGCCAAGGTGGGCAGATCACCTGAGGTTGGGAGTTCAAGACCAGCCTGACCAACATGGTGAAATCTCATCTTAAAAAAAAATTAAAAAATAAAAAAAAAAAAAATCTCTGCTGTGCAATTCCTTCTGTCTGATAAGTAGGGGAGCTGACTGCCTCATTGCATGGTCTCTTATTTTGCTAAAATACATCTCCAAAAACAAAGTAATAAATAAAAGGAATGTCTATTTTGCAGAGGAGTAAACAAAGGCTCAGAGCAGAGAAGGTGACTGTCACCAGGTCTAGGCAGGCAAGGATAGAACCCAGCGCCAAGCATATTCCTCACTACCACCCAGCATCTCCCCAGGGCCTCAGACAGAAGTTGGGCTTTGAAAAAGCAGGCCCTGGGGTCCCACTGCCCAGGAATGGCATGCAAACAGACAGGTGAAAGGGTCACCACCAGGCAGTCACAGAAGGACAATTGCTGTCTCATTCTACATACAGGAGCTAACTGCTATCTGATTCTACATATAGGAGCTAACTAGAGTAGTGAAAAGTCAGGGAGACAACAATTAGAAAGGAGGCTGCCAGGTGTTGCGAGGCGGAAGAAATGGGGATCTGGTGTCTGATGGGTGTGGAACTTCAGTCTGGGAAGAGGAAGTTCTCGGGATGGATAATGGTGATCGGGGCACGACAGCGTAGATGTACTCTGCCACCGGACTATATACTTATAAATGGCTAAAATGAGCCGAGCGTGGTGGCTCACGCCTGTAATCCCAACACTTTGGGAGGCTGAGGCAGGTAAATCACCTGAGATCAGGAGTTCGAGACCAGCCTGGGCAACATGGTGAAACCCTATCTCTAGTAAAAATACAAAAATTAGGTATGGTGGTGGGCACCTGTAATCCCAGCTACTCAGGAGGCTGAGCAGGAAAATTGCTTAACCCAGGAGGCAGAGGCTGTAGTGAGCCGAGATTGTGCCACTGCACTCCAGCCTGGGTGACAGAGAGACACAATGTCTCAAAAACAAAACGAAAAGATTAAAATGGAAACATAGGTTAAAATGGTAAGTTTGATGTTATGTGCAGACGTGGGCTGAACCAATCTCCGAAAATTCACGTGTTGAAGTCTTAACCTTCAGCACCATCAAAACTGAATTTAGAGAGAGGGTCTCCCCAACTTTTTTTTTTGCGATAGGGTCTTGCTCTGTTGCCCAGACTGGAGTGCAGTGGTAGGATCTTGGCTCACTGCAGCTTCAACTTCTGAGGCTCTAGTTAGTGATCCTCCCACTTCAGCCTCCTGAGTAGCTGAGGCTACAGGTATGCGTCACCATACCTGGCTAATTTTTATTTTTTTAGACGGAGTCTTGTTCTGCTGCCAGGCTGGAGTGCAGTGGCGTAATCTTGGCTCACTGCAACCTCCACCTCCCAGGTTCAAGTGATTCTCCTGCCTCAGCCTCCCGAGTAGCTGGGACTACAGGCACATGCCACCATGCCCAGCTAATTTTTGTATTTTTAATAGAGACGGGGTTTCACCGTGTTGGCCAGGATGGTCTCGATCTCTCGACCTTGTGATCCGCCTGCCTCAGCCTCCCAAAATGCTGGAATTAACAGGCATAAGCCACTGCGCCCAGCCAGATTTTTTTATTTTTAGTAGAGACTGGGTCTCATATGTTGCCCAGGCTGGTCTCAAACTCCTGGGCTCAGGCAATCCTCCCAACGTGGCCTCCCAAAGTGCTGGGATTATGGGTGTGTCATCATGCCCAGCCCAGATAGGGTCTTTAAAAAATTACGGTCCAGTGGGGTCATTATGGTGGGTCCTAATCCAGTATGACTAGTGTCCCCATAAGAGAAGCTTAGGACTCAGACACATACAGAGGAGAGACCACGTGAAGACACAGGGAGAAGATGGCCTTATGCAAGCCAAGGAGAGAAGCCACAGAAGAAACCACCCCTGCCCACACCTAGATCCTAGACTTCCAGCCTCCAGAACTGCAAGAAAATCCATTTCTGTATTTTTGTTGTTTAAGCTACTTGGTCTGTATTACTTGTTACAAGGGCCCTAGCAAGCTACGTCAGTATTTTTTGTGTTTTTATTTTTTTACAAATCAGGCAGCCCCACAAACCAGAATAGGCTCAGGGAGACTGCCTATTTCACTACATTTTCCCAAGGTAAAAAAAAAAAAAGTTTAGAAAACATTCCATCATAAAAAAAAAACTCTACCAATACAGTAATGATTACCATTCTCAGTTGTCAGCTGATTTTTCCTTTCTTCCTTACGCTTTCATTTGAATGTTTTCAGTGAACGAACCCAAGTCCCGTCTGCTCACCTGAACAGCACACCTTTGATGACCTGCCAGGCATTGGGTGCTGGCTGGGGCGGTGCGTTCTGAGGCTGGGTCTCTGCCGGCGCGTCTCTCCCGATGCTGCCATTGCTGGTCACCTGCGGGGGACAGAGGCCATGGTAAGGAGGGAGAATGGACAGACACTGTCTTTTTTTTTTGAGACGGAGTTTCGCTCTTGTTACCCAGGCTGGAGTGCAATGGCGCGATCTCGGCTCACTGCAACCTCCGCCTCCTGGGTTCAAGCAATTCTCCTGCCTCAGCCTCCCGAGTAGCTGAGACTACAGGCACGTGCCACCATGCCCAGCTAATTTTTTTGTATTTTTAGTAGAGACGGGGTTTCACCATGT
>PVKV010037984.1:0-14328 GCA_004027835.1 Alouatta palliata
GTTCAAGCAATTCTCCTGCCTCAGCCTCCCGAGTAGCTGGGACTACAGGCACGTGCCACCATGCCCAGCTAATTTTTGTATTTTTAGTAGAGACGGGGTTTCACCATGTTGACCAGGATGGTCTCGATCTCTTAACCTCGTGATCCACCCGCCTCGGCCTCCCAAAGTGCTGGGATTACAGGCGTGAGCCACCGCGCCCAGCCTTTTTTTTTTTTTTTTTTAAAGAAAGAAAACGGTAAAAAGAGAAACATTAGAACACCAAGAAGAAGGAAAGAACAACAGAAACAGTAAATATCTGTAAATAAATTCATTTTCATTCTCCTTTTAAGTCTTCTAAACTGTATTTCAGTGTTGAAGCAAAAATCATAACACTGCTTGATGTGGTTCTAAATGTATATAGAGATAATATTTAAGACAAGTATACTATAAACAAAGGAGAATAAAAGATGGTAAGCTTTCTACACTTCACTAGAACTGGTGACATTTCAACATTAATAGACTATGACAAGTTATGTATATACAAGGTCATACCTATAGAAACTGTTAGAAAAAACTATACACACAGATAATGCTAAAACAATTACAGGCAAACAAAAATAGAATTCTAAAAAATGTTCATGTAACCCACAGGAAGGCAAGAAAAAGGGAACAGTAACTGAAAAACAGAAAACAAAAAATGAAACGTCAGAGTTAAGCCCTAACATATCAATAATTATGTAACATGTAAATGATCTAAACACACCAGTTAGAAGACAGAGATTGATGGAATATAGTACAAAACATTACCCAGCTATATGTTGTCTACAAGAAATGGACATCAAACATAATGATATTGGTTGGTTACAAGTAAAAGGAAGGAAAATATTTTTCATGCAAACATTAATCAAAGGAAAGCAGAAATGGCTATCTTAATGTCAGGTAAAGTATACTTTAGAGCAAAGACAATTTACCAGAGACATAGAAAGACATGATTTAAAAGTAAAGGATAAATCCACCAAGAAGACATGGCAATCCTAAATGCATCTGTACCAAGCATACCATAAAATATGTTAGGCAAACACTGACAGAACTGAAAGGAGAAATGGACAAATCCACAATTGTACTTGGAGACTGTAACACTGCTCTCAACAATTGTTAGAACAACTAGACAGAAATTCAGCAAGGATGTAAAAGAAATCAACAATATCATCAATCATTCTCTTCAAATATCCATGGAACATATGCCAAGATAGACTATATCCAGGGCCATAAAACAACCCTCAATGAATTGAAAAGAATTAAAGTCATTCAACATGTGTTCTCTGACCGCAGTGGACTCAAAGTAGAAATCAGTAACAGAAAAATAACATAAAAAGTTCCAAACATTTGGAAACTAAACAACATACTTACAAATAATTAATGGGTCAAGGAGGGAGTTGTATTAGTCTGTTTTCACACTGCTATAAAGACCTAATGGAGAGTGGGTAATTTATGAAGAAAAAATATTTAATTGACTCACAGTTTTGCACGGCTGGGAGACTTCAGGAAACTTACAATCATGGCAGAAGAGAAGAGGAAACAAGGACCTTCTTCCCATGGCAGCAGGAGAGACAGAAAATGAGGGGGGAACTGCCAAACACTTTTAAACCATCAGGTCTCCTGGGAACTCACTCACTGTCACGAGAACAGCATGGGGGGAACCACTCCCATGATCCAATCACCTCTCACCGGGTCTCTCCCTTGACATGTGGGGATTCAAATTTGAGATGAGGTTTGGGTGGAGACACAGAACCAAACCACATCAGAGTTTTAAGGGAAATGTTAAAAATATACTGGAATGAAAATTTGAATACATCATATGAAAATTTGTGAGATACACCTAAAGTACTGATAAGAGGGAAATTGATAGCATTAAATGTTTACATTAGAAAAGTCTCAAATTAATAATGTAATTTCTTACCTGAAGAACCTAGAAAAAGAAGAGCAGAAAAAACCCAATGCAAGATAGAGGAAGGCAATAATGAAGAGCAGAAATCAGTGCAATTGAAAACAGGAAAACAAAAAATCAATGAAAAGAAAGCTAGTTATTTTAAAAGACCAATCAAATTAATAGAGAGACTGACAAAAAAACAAAAGAGAGAGAGAGAGAGAGAGAAAGACACAACCACCTATATCAGGAATGAAGCAGAATATCACTACAGATCATGCAGACATCAAAAGTATAAGAGGATACTATGAAAAATTCTATACACATAAATCTGACAACTTACATGAAATGGACCAATCCCTTGAAAAGTATAAACTACCACAATGCATTGAATATTATGATTTTTGAATAATCCTACAATTATTCATCTATTTATGCTGGAGGTTGCAAATTTTTTTAATGAAAAATCAGATCTTGGTGATGACCTTAAGCAGGAGGATATAAATAACTCCCAAGAGCTTACCATTCCAATAATGGAACACTAGGCATAAATGGGTTAAGGATATTTAATCAGCAAGATTAAAACTCCTACAAAAGAAATCTCCAGGCCAAATAATTTCGCTGAAGTCTAACAAACATTTAAGGAAGAATTTATACCACATTTATACAATCTGTTTCAGAAAATATAACAGGAGGGAACATTTCCCAATTTATGAACCTGGTATCCTGATACCAAAAGAAGACACATACAGTACAACAAACAAACAAACAACAAAAACCAAAGCAACTATAGAATAGTGGCCCTCACAAATATAGATGCAAAAAATACAGAACTACATATTAGCAAGCAGAACTAAGCAACATATGAAAAGAATTATACACCATGACCAAATGGGGCTCATTCCGGGATGCAAGGCTGGTTCAATATCTGAAAATCAATCAGTGTAATCTACCACATTAACAGGCTAAAGAAAAAAATAACATGATTATATTAATTTATACAGTAAAAGTATTTGGCAAAATTCAACATTCATACATGATAAAATCTCTTGTTGAACTAGGAGGACCAGAAGGGAACTTCCTTGACTTGATAAAGAACATCTACAAAAAGCTTATAGTTAACATCATATTTAAAGGTGAAAGACTATAATTGAGTTTCATATGTGAATCTTTCCTATTGCAACCTTGCTGAATTCCTTTATTCTAGTTTTTAGCTTTGTAGATTTGTTAGTATTTTCTACGTATATAATCATGTCATGAAAATAGGATCATTTTATTTTTTTCTTTCTAATCAGTGTCCCTTTTGTTCCCTTTTTTTGCCTTATTCCTGTGGTCAGAACTCCAATACTGTGTTAAACAGAAGTGGTAAGAGTAGCTATCTTTTTGTTCCTGATCTTATGGGGAAAACATTCAGTCTTTCACCTTTAAATACGATGTTAGCTATGAGCTTTTCATAGATGTTCCTTATTAGGTCGAGGAGGTTCCCTTCTGGTCCTGGTTCTCTAAGATATTTATCATGAATTGATGTTGAATTTTGCCAAATGCTGTTACTGTATCGATTAATACAATCATGTTATTTTTTTCTTTAGTCTGTTAATGTGATGGATCACATTATCTTCATACCTAACAACATGGTTAAAATAAAAAATAGTGACAACACCAAATGCTGATGAAGATGCATAGAAACTAGATTATACATACATATATTGCTGATGGGAATATAAAATGGTACAGTCACTCTGGAAAACATTTTAACGGTCTCTTAAAAAACCAAATATACAACTATCATGTGATCTATAAATTACATTCCTGGACATTTTTTCCGGTAAGTGAAAACATAGGTTCACACAAAAACCTGTACACGAATGTTCACAGTAGCTTTACTTTTAATAGCTTGAGTCTGGAAACAACTCGGATGTCCTTTGATAGGTAAATGATGAAAGAAACTGTGATACCTAGCACCATGGAATACCACTCAGCAATAAAAAGGAAAGAACTGTTGACACATGCAACAATTTGGATGAATCTCCATCCAGAGAATTATGCTTTTTGAAAAAAGCCATTCACCACATCATACATGCTATATGATTTCATGTATATAATATATGATATTTCATGTATATAATATTTCTGAAGCAATAAAATTACCGAAATAGAGAACAGATTTGTGGTTGCCCAGGAGTTAAGAAGGGGGTGAGGTGGCTGTGGTTATAAAAGGTCAGCATGAGGGATCCTGGTGGTGATGGAATGCTCCATGTCTTGACTGTATCAATGTCACTGTCCTGGTTGTGCTATTGTCCTATAGTTTTGGAAAATGCTACCACTGGGGGAAGACTGGTACATGTGAGATCTCTGTATTACTTCTTACAGCCAGATGTTAATCTACAGTTATGCCAAAAAAAAGTATAATTTATTAATTTATGTATATATAAACATATATAAATTAAGTATAAATTCAATTTATATATATTATATATATTTATATATATAAACACACCTCTCCTTTCCTCGTTCTGGAGCCCTTTGTGGCTATCTCAAATATATATATATTTATATATATTTATATTATATCTAAATATATATTATATATTATGTAAAATAACTTAAGAACCAAGAAGTGCTCTTTCTTTCTTCTGGGTTCTAACCACTCTTCCTATGAAGGCAGAGGATACAAAGAGCTGGCATGCTTCCAGAACTGGGAGAAAGGATGGCGGGGGAGAAAGTCATGAGATACAAAAACAAACAAACAAAACACACGAAAAAACACCTCCCAGCTGTCTTGTACCCCAAACATTACTGTGCTGCTAATAAAATGGAAAATGAGGGCCATTTCCCATTTTATTGATGGTGATGGTGACCAGGAGAAGGTAAAGACAGGAGTCTAGTGTGTGTACACAGAGAGAGAGGGTGGTACCTGGAGGGCCCAGGGAAAACAAAATGCACCGTAGAGTTTTTAGGGATTAGGATTCCATGCAAAGAGCAAAGCAGCCTGAGGGCCCTCGGGCCCCTGCCTCTGACCACAAGGACAGTGCCCATGTTCAAGTTCCCCAGATTTTTCCAGAGGGGTTGTGGGCATTTGGGCAAAGCATCCCCAGGGTGATCCCCAAATCTAATAAGAGCTACCATTTAGTCAACACCCTCTGTGTGCCAGGTGCCAGGCCATCTGCTTTACAGCCCATCCCCTTGGTCCTGCCACAGGGCACACTGCGATCTTCATATAGACTAGGAAGCCCAGGCCACAGGAGACAGCAGCCATGGTAGGTCAAGTGCACGCCTCCTGCCCTGGACCACTTGCCTTTCCTGCCTGGAAGCTCTCGTCTCTAAAGGCCTTCATGCTTCTTCTGAAGGAGGGAGGCATTGGCCCAGCCCCTTCCCAGAGCAAGAAAATCACGTTGAGTCTTGAGAGCTCGGGAGGTATTTCTGGGCCAATTAAATCAGAGAGGCTGTTAGTGCTAATGTGTAATTGGTTTTAAAATCAGCAGACATGCCTAGCTCTGGATGACAATATTTAAATAGCAAAATGCCCCCATCCTGAGTGGTTCTTGTAAACCATGACCATGGGCTTCTGGTTACAGCCGCCTTCTGTCAGTTCCCTCCTTGCAAGCAGTGGCTCAGCTCTAATTGGCTGTCGGGGATAAATATTTACGGGACTGTGTAAACGAAGAGCATCTGCCTCTCAGGTCTGGTCACAGGCTCTCCACGGCAGCACCCAGGAAGGCCAGTGGGCTGGGGGGCTCTCCAAGCTGGCCATCCTTTTCCTACAAATTGACAAGCCCTGTAGTCTCCCAGACTCAGGGCCGAATGTCTAATTAAATTTCCAGACCAGGATAACGGGTTGGCTCCTCCTGGGTTCAGGAAGGCCACAGCTTTGAGGTAGTGGGGAGGGAGGTCCTAAGAGGGTGTGCAGGCTCCCTTTGAGGCCCCAAGCCTGTCTTCAGAATCCCACCCCGGCCTCCCTGGCACTGTAGATCTCAGGCTGGCTAGGCAAACGCTCCCTCCTGGTGTCAGCCCCCGTGTCACCACCGGCCACCCCTAAGAGAGACGCAGCCTGTTCCTCTGTTCAGTGGGAATGAAATCCCACCACACAGGTGTAACGAAGGACAGAAAGTGCCCGGGACAGAGCAAGCACAGAGGAGGACCTGGCTGCACTGCTAATATCTGAGGAAGCAGGTCTCACCCCGGGCTGCACATGAAAACACCAGAGTGCTGTAAAAATAGATTTCTTGGCCCCACTCTGTCCCTCTGGAAAATCACTGGGGCCCGGGAATCTGTTTTGTTTTGTTTTGTTTTGTTTTGTTAAGGAGTGCTCTAGACAATCCTGATGTCATTGTCCAACCCCAGTCTGGAACCAGGGCTGAGTCACACTGGCCTCAGCATACCGGGTTTTAGCCTCAAGTTCCCCTATGGACGCGGCCTCCCAGCCCCTCAGGACTCTGTCGGAAATGCTGCTTTGGTTTAGCCTGTGCGTCCTGGTGCTTTGGACCCCCAGAGGACACCGGCAGTGGCCTGTGGATGATCAGGCCACCTTCAGTGATGTCAGCACACACAATCCTACACCGTGTCTGAGCCCGTGTCTGAGCCGGAGCTGGAGGGTGCAGCAGGCAGCCTGGCTCCCCTGCATGTGGGCTGTGCCACCTTGGCGGTCCCTGGAAACCTGTGAGCCTCATGCCCTCAGTCTTGCGGCACAGGGTCAGGCTGGGCAGCCTGGGGCTCACAGGAGGGAGTCGTCCTGTTGGGGACAGGATGGAGGCTCAGGAGCAGTGTTTGAAGGAGAGAGGTTGGTGCAATGAAGGGTCGAGGTGGACAAGCCCCTGCCCCGGGCCTCAGTTGACTGTGTGAGAATCCAGGGAAGTGTTTTGTCTGAGCTCGAGCTCCCTGGTCCGGACCTCCTGGTGGAGCTCAGCTTAGCCAAGGCCTCCTGCCAGTCACCGCTTGCCTGGACCCTGTGCCCACGGTCACTGTCTTTGTACCCAGGCTCCAGGAAGTGGGGTGGGATCTTAAGGCTTGAGCTGAGAGGGTTGGGAGGTATGCTGCCCTAAAATAACTTCACCCATTCTGTGGAGTTAATCGAAATACTGCTGTAGGTCAGAAAGTACCTCAGCTCCAACAGCCACAGCTGGGCAGCCACCCTGGGGGCTCCCTGGCTCCCCTTTCCCCCCTCCCCTTGCTACGTGTCCCCTAAGTGCACCCAGTTCTCACACCTCTCCTTTCCTCCTTCTAGAGCCCTTTGTGCCTGTCTCAAACAGGCCATTCCTCTGCATGGCTAGACTTTTTTGTAAGTGTCCCCCCAGCTCTGCCTCAATTGCAGTGTAGCGCTTCCCAGAGGGGCTGCTCCCCCAAGGCGCCCGCTCCCCTGACGCCCTCTCAAGCTCTCTGTTGTTTTCCTTCACACTCATGCACTCCAGGGCCAGGTGGAGTAGATAGCTTCCTTCTCCCTGTTCCTGCTTCTAAACAACTCCTCCTCCCTCATTCCACTTTGCTTTGGAGCTGGAGCTGTTAGGCTTCTACCCCCCCCCCATCACTGTCATCCCCCTTGTTTCTGTGCTGCGCCAATCTCTTCCTAGGTGCCCATTATGAAGACCTGGGTTCTCAGTTCACCTGCTTCCTCCATGATACTGGAATCACGGTCATGGTAACATGAGCATCCATGTGGATACCCTGCCCCCATCCTCCTCTCCCAACTCCTCTACCTTTGACAGTCTCACCCCTGCATCCATGGCCAAGATCACATCTGGGAACTTCTTTCTACCAGGAGTCCCCTACCTCTCAAGTCTCAGTTTCAAGCATCCACACTCTGACCACACTTCTAGCTTTCTAGTTCACATCCTCTGATACCCACGGAACACATCTCATGTCACCAAGACGGCCAAACCCCTCGGCCATGCTGAGCTCTCACTATCTGTCATCTACCCTGTCTGTCACTTCATTCATCATATGGGGCAAATTGTGTCATCCCCAAAATTCCTGTGTTGAAGTCCCTAACTCCCAGTAGCTCAGAATGTGACTGTATTTAGAGATGGGAACTTTAGAGAGATGATTAAGTTAAACGAGGCCATTTGGGTGAAGCCTAATTTCATATGACTGGCCAACTTATAAGAAGAGATTAGGATTCAGATACGTGCAGAGGAAAGACCACATGAAGAAACAGAGTAAGGCGGCATCCGCAAGCCAAGGAGAGAGCCTCAGGAGAAACCCACCCTGCTGCACTGTAAGATAGCAAGTATCTGAAGCGTCCCAGTCTGTGGTACTTTGTTACAGCTGCCTGAGCAGACTCGAACACATTTCCTTACTCAGCTCAGATTCCAGCATGACCGTTCCCTGACACACCTTGACTGTCCCTGCCAGTTACACTCACCAGCTCTGGCTGAACCTGAGGAGCTGAGCATTGGTGGGGAAGATCACATAACAATGTTAATTAGCTTCTCCGAAAACATATCACTGAAGCTTCATATATGAACTCAACATGGTCCATAAATCTTATCAAGTTTTTCAAGTCCTCTTTCTTACTTTCTAGGAGGCTATTTCAGACATTCGACTTTGTCTTCAGAATCCAACTCCCCGCCTCTTATCTTTTATCTTTCCTTTTACCTCTTATCTCAAGGCTGTGATCTGAGACCATCTGGTACCAGTTGGGAGCCTCTGCATATTCTAACTCCACAGTTTCAGTACCAAGCTTTCCATTTCACCTTATACCAACCAAAGGCTTCTTGTTTTCTGCATTCCATCTCCTTTTGCCTTTGCAAGAATTCCACCCCTCAATTTATCTCATATCTCTTCATCAATTTCTTTTACTGAATTCCTTCCACACATTTGTCTCTCTTCCTAAAACACCTCCCTTGACCTCTTTCAGCAATCCTTCATTTTTCTGCTCCTTTTAGTATCAAAATATCTGGAAAAAGTCAACCGTTCTCACTGGTTCAACTCATTGACTGCCTCATCGACAATTTCTTTGTGCTGTTGACCACTTCCATCAGTGTGCAAGCATTTGTACTTCCTGCTACTTCGGTCTGACCCTCAGCAAGCCCAGTGACAACCTCAAGATTGCCAAGCCTGGTCTCTTGTGACCTGTTCCTCCGGGCTCTCCACGGCATTCCACGTCACTGGCTGCTCCTTCTCTCTTGAATCTCTGTGATTCTTCTCCTGGGTTTCCTTTACCTTAGGGGCTGCTGTTTCTCAGTCCCCTTTGCATCTTTCTCTACATGATCACAAGGCCCCCTGTTCTTCTGTTTCTAGATGATCTCACCCAGGTCCACGACTTTAAGGATCATTTATGTGCTGATGGCTCTCAAATTTATAGCTCTGTACTGACCTCTCCCTTGGGATCCAAAAGCATAGATCGAGATTGACGTCTCCACCTAGATGACTCAAGCACCTCGAACCCAACATGCTTGGCAATGATTTCTCCATCCTGTACCCACTCCTTGACCTCTCATTAAATGGCACCAACATCCACTCATGGCTCGGATAAAAAGTCCAGGAATTGTTCTCGCTTCTGATGGCCTTGACCCCACTGGTCTCTTCATCTTCACTCTCAACCCCGGCGCATGCTGCCATACTCTTTCACTGGGAAACCAAAATCGTTTTGTAAATGATCTCCCTTTTTCTGTTCCATAGGCAGGGCTGCTCCCGGGAGGGGGATTCTGTGAAAGATCAGTTTCCCGCTGTGTAGATGACACAGTTGTCGCTAACTGGATTAATTGGATTACCCAAAGAGAGGCACGTGTGTCTTTCTGTCACATTTCTCTCAGAAACAGCACTTCCATTCCGAAAGCCAGATCAAGTGCCATTAACAAATTAATTCTGATCCATAGCCCAAGCACTCAGACCTCGGAGCAATCCGGCCAGCCCTGAAGGGCGTGTCTTGGGCCTGACCTGCTAATAAAGTGGAAACTATGTTGGATGCAGAGGCGATTATTTTGATGCCTGTCTCTGTCCCTGGAGGGGAGAGGAGTGGGATTTGATTATACCATGGTCTCCTGAGGGAATTAACTCACTCTGGAATGCTAAGTTATTAATTATCCAGTACGAGGTGAGGTTAGGTCAGGGAGGATAGTCAGCTCTCAACCTCTCTTCGGCCCATACAGCCCCCTACTTAGGACAGCATTCAGCAGGTGCCCAATAATTGGAGGAAAGAATAATTAATTTGGTAAGTGGGGAATAAGTCTTGGGCCTGGCATTTTTAATCATCCTTCACTCTTTTATTTAATAAATGTAACTGGGCCCTGACTGTGTTTCTCAGAAATTAAACCAAACAGACAAGGTCCCTGTCCTTCTGACCTTACAGGCAGGGGGTAGGGGGTGAGGGGGGAAGGCGGATAATCAGCATTCATCAAACAAATGCAAAGCTGTCCTCAGAAAGTGAGCAACAGAATCAAGGTAAGAGAACGGGCCACAGTGACAGAGTGTGCGGGAAGGAGGCCCAAGGAGGGCCTGGGGATGGACACCTGGGCTGCGTTCTGTATGGGGCAAGGAGCCAGCTGGCTCTGGGGGAAGACCCTTGTAGAGAGAGAGACCAGAAAATGCAAGTGCCTGTTGTCAGACAGCCAGGCCCAGCACATCCGGCTGAGGCCACCTTCGCTGGACGGCTGTTCTCCTCCTCACCCCAGGGGCAGTGTGGGTGTGTCCCTGCTGGGCAGTGGGCTTTGCCCAGGGTTGGTCTGCCTGCCTGGGTACCATCCTTCCCTCCAGCCTTTCTCACTCATGATATGGGGCCTTGCTCCATTCCCACCTCTTCTAACAGAGCTTTCACAATCCCACTCGAAAGTGCTGGCTCCCTCCCCTCTCTGAAGTCCTGGAACATGTTTTTGACGCCTGATGTGGGTCAGCGCTGCATGCTCCTGGATGTGAGTCTCCTCCCCATGCCCTCTCTTCCCATTACAGAGCTGCTTCTGGGTAGAGGCCTCGTCCCCTTTGTCTCCCACACTCTGAGGGCCTAGCCCAAGGCCCTCAGTAACAGACGTGGAGAGTCTGATTAGATTGCCTGGCCCAGTAAAATTCTGAGGGACAAATAGAAATTCACAGAAGTCTTGCTTCTCATTCCAGTATCTCTAACGTGGGCAAGGAAGGAGGGTATTCCATTAGCTCCTGAAATAGGACCAGCTTTGGATTTGAAAAGTACTTTCCAGAAGACTGATGAAAAATTTTCAAGAATATTCCTGGCTTTCTTATGCGAATGCTTGGAGACTTTCCTAAGAACAATGCCACAAGATAAGGGGTAGCTTGAAGATAAAGAGTCCCAGGATGGAGAGATCAGGTGATAGAGGTGGCGAACCACTTTCCCAGAGGCAGGCTCCATCCCACACCCCGATTCGACGACAGCTCTCCTAGCCACTCTCAGTGAGCGCCACCCCAGCCCACCAGGAAAACACACCTCCTCACTTCAGTCAGCCTTCCTCCAGCTAATCCCCACACCCACCCAACATTCCCAGACATCCCCAGTTCCAACACTAGTTAGTCCCACCAAGAAAGCCAGATAGTGTCAGATGGAACACAAGGGCACAAAAGGTGGCTTCAGCGGCAAGGCACCGTGGCTGGTGACAGGGCATGCTGTGGCCCTGAGCTCCCGCGCTATGGCTGATGGGGATGAGGCCCTGGCCCGACCGCAGAGGAGGGAAAGCCGACGGGCAGGAGCATGAGATGGGCATGGAGAGGCACTGGGCACTGTCGCTGACCTTTCACGAGGACTGTCCTGGCCTCGGCCCACTCGCTCCTCCCGTCAGACGTCAGCAGGCCAATCGGAGGCAAGCGCTCATCCTCGTTGGAAGCCATTTTGACTATCTTTCTCAACTGAGTGAACAGATCCCCCTCACTGAGACGGCGGAAATTAATGACAACATCCAAGACAAAGAACTGTGGGGGAAACAGGTCAAACACGTCACTTGTTGGGTGGCCCGTGGCACCAGGCCTTCACTCAGCCTTCACAGGTGAGCTTGGAATAGGGATGCTTAGGCCCCAGGTTCTCAAGGTGTTTAGTGGTTCTCAGTTTAGGGACCAACCCAAGGCTGTGGATTGTGTTGGATTCCACGCTGCCCGCAATCAAAGAAGGCAACATAAAACTTAGCCAAAAGAAAATGTGCTTTTAGGGTTCACAGAATCCATCATGTTTGCGAGGAATGGAGTGTAAACGGCACAGCTACTGTTGGAGGGCAGTGGCTATCGAAACTAATAATGTGCATACCTATGACTAAGCAATTGCACTTACAAATGCATATTTTAGCCTGAGGCTTAGAGAAGCATACCCATGTATATCGGAAGACATGAGGAATGTGCCTCTCAGCCTTGTTTGCAATAGCAAAATGGCAGCAAGAGCCTCACTGTTCTCTGGAAGGGGAATGGCTAAGTGAAATGTAGTGTATATGTCCGGGGCATGTCTACCCACCCATTGAAGAGAGTGAATTAGCAGTAGATAGAGCCACAGGGATGAGCCACTAGTGAGTGGAGGAAAAAAGCAAGCCAGCAATCATATGCAGAGGAAGACTGGAAAACCAACACACATCATGCGTGCATGTGCACCTACACATGTGTACCTACAAGTGCTTTGTATGTCAGCCCTGTGATTTTGTCATTTTGTAGCTTTGAAAGCTAGAGCCTTGGGCTTTGTGAAGGGTCTATTCCCAGACCCAGGTGAGGATACCCTTTTCAGCTGATTAACATGAGTACCTTGTTTTCCCTTCCCCTCCAACCCCCTAGCAATGTCTGTATGGCCTGGTCCAGTGCAGGGGCCCAGAGCATGTCTGGAAGGGGTGGATACAGTGGCCCGTGGGAACTGGGAAATACTGGGCTTGATTTTTGTGAAGATAGAGAAACGTCTTTGGTCTGTGGCCAAGGTGTCAGGTGGGCTGCAAGGCCTCTTAGTTGGCCTTTGAATCTAGGAATAGAGGTCACAGATGCCCTCAGATGTCAAGCCTCCACAGAGCTCCCAACTTACTACAAATGTGAGGTGAGCCCAAGAAGATCACACCGTAGAGCAAGTCCCAGGGGAGTCCCCAGGATGGTTGCCAAACTTGGATTTTAGTAAAGCAATAACAAGAACAAAACTGTTTGTCAGAGGAAATATTTATGTGAAGTTCAATATAGGGAATATATAGTGTGGTGGGCACTGGGAAGAGGTCAGGAGCCCTCATGCTCAGCCCGTCCCCAGACCCCATGGGTACTTGTTGGCTCTGTGGAACCCTATCTGAGGACCTGAGCTGCAGGGGGTAGAGCGTGACCTTGGGGCACTGGCCAGACCTAGGAGTCCTTCCCACTCTTGGACAGATCACTTAACTTGTCTGAGTCTCATGTCCTCATCTGTCACATGGAGATCCTAAGGCCCTCTCTGCAGGGTCACTGGGAGGATTAAGTGGGATGAATACATGTTAAGTGCCGAGCACACAGGCTGGTACATGAAAGGTCCTATTTGTCAGTCTGTAACACTGTCTGTCTGTGTGTGGTCTCCAGTAAGGCAAGGGCCTGGGCGACTGCATGGAAAAGAACAGATGTGCAGGTGGAGGGTCTCAATTGTGACCCTCAGTGCATCAGGGCTGAAGTGAGAGTCCAGTGAGGATATTCTCAGACTGATGGCTCTCTTTCTTAGAAGCCAACTGGTGGAGAGACATGGGACTGACTGGAAGTAGGGACCCCACTTTGGAGACGTGGTGCCCCAGCTCCCTGTGTGACTCAGGGAAAAAGGCTGAGCACCCTCAAATGTGAATGCATAGCCACTGCATGCCCTGTGCCCTCCCTCGCCAAGACAACGGGCTGCTTACCTGGTTGCAGCAGGCCACAATGACGTGCTCGGGCTCCGGCATGATGCTGCTGTTCTGGGCCACCAGCGTGTCCTGGGTATGGCCGGGGAGCCGGTACGAGGAGAAAAGCCCGTAGTATTGCTTCATACAAAGGGGCTGCCCTGACAGCTGGCCTTTGGCACAGTCAGTGGGAATGGAATGGCTGAAGGAGAGGAGCAGGAAGGGAAGACGCCACGAAGGGATGGCAGGGGTTGAGGGGAGACAGAAAATGGGTTTTATTATAACTTGATCAGGCAAAATGGGGCACAGAATCAAGAATTGCATCACAATGGCAGTTGCAGAGCTCAATTATCTTTTTAAAATAGTGGAGGGGCCCCATTTCCACAACCCATGGAGACCCTCAGACTTCTCTCAAACCTCTGCCTCATGCACAGCATGTACAAACCTTGCCAGTTAGCCTTCTGCACCTTTGCTTATGCTGATCTTCTCTCAGCACACCTTTGCCCCAACCCCAGCACTCAACTGTTCTATTCAGAAAACTCCTTTCCCTTCTTCAAGAGTCTATTACTTTATCCTCACTTTTAGAAGCCTCCTCTGAGGTCAGCTCAGGAAGTTCTTTTTCCCTGTGGTCTCAGCATGCCTTGTTTCTATCCTTCCTCTTTCCCTTCCTTTCTTCCATTCATCCACCCATCCATC
>PVKV010037985.1:0-14352 GCA_004027835.1 Alouatta palliata
AACCTCCGCCTCCTGGGTTCCAGCAATTCTCCTGCCTCAGCCTCCCGAGTAGCTGGGACTACAGGCACGTGCCACCATGCCCAGCTAATTTTTGTATTTTTAGTAGAAACGGGGTTTCACCATGTTGACCAGGATGGTCTCGATCTCTTGACCTCGTGATCCACCCGCCTCGGCCTCCCAAAGTGCTGGGATTACAGGCTTGAGCCACCGCGCCCGGCCATTTTTTTTTAACTTGTGAACTTCCATACATTTAATTTTGCATCTAAAGCATTTGCCGACAATATATCCACATTTATAAAAGTAAAACTGCTATGAACACATGAGCATGTACAATGCAATATATATACATTCTATCATGTGCTTTTTTTTTTTTGAGACAAAGTCTCACTCGTTGCCCAGGCTGCAGTGCAGTGGCACAATCTCTGCTCACTGCAACCTCCGCCTCCCAGATTCAAGCAGTTCTCCTGCCTCAGCCTCCTGAGTAGCTGGAATTACAGGTACCTGCCACCACACGCACCTAATTTTTGTATTTTTAGTAGAGACGGGGTTTTGCCATTTTGGCCAGGCTGGTCTCGAACTCCTGACCTCAAGCGATCTACCCAACTTGGCCTCCCAAAGTGCTGAGACTACAGGCATGCTCCACCATGCCCGGCTAATTTTTGTATTTTTAGTAGAGATGGAGTTTCACCATGTTGGTCAGGCTGGTCTCGAACTCCTGACCTCAGGTGATCCACTGACCTTGGTCTCCCAAAGTGTTGGGATTACAACCGTCAGCCACCCCGCCCTGCATTGCAGTTTTGTTACAGGGATATGTTTTGTTTCTGGTAGTTTTATTTGCATTAATTTAAAGGATACAGTGCAGTTTTGTTACAAGGATAAGTTTTGTTTTGTTTTGTTACATAGTTGGATTGCACAGTGGTGAAGTCTGGGCTTTTAGTGAAACCATCACTTGAATAGTATACATTTTACCCATTAAGTAATTTCTTATCCCCTTCTCCCCCTGCCCCCACCCTTCAGAGTCTCCAGTGTCTATTCTCCACACTCTATGCCCATGTGTACACGTGATTTAGCTTCCACTTATAAATAAGAGCATGCCATATCTGATTTTGTTTCTGAGTTGTTTCTTTAAAAAAATTTTAGATTCCCGGGGTGTATGTGTGAGAATACCACATGATGGTGACAACTGGGTTTCTGTTGATCTTGTCACCCAGTGAACATGGTACCCAATAGATAATTTTTCAGTCCTTGTGCCCTTCCCTTCATCCCAGCTTTGGGAGTCCCTGTGTTTATTGTTTCCATCTTTACGTCTGCATGTCCCCAATGTTTAACTCCCACTTACAAGTGAGAACATGCAGTATTTGTTTTTCTGTTTCTGCGTCAATTTGCTTAAGAGAATGGCCTGCAGTTCCAGCCATGTTGCTGCAAAAATCATCATTTAATAATAATAATTATTATTATTTTTTAGCAGGGTTGCTGGATGGAAAGGCAGTTCTAGCTTTAGTTCTCTGAGGAGTCTCCATCCTGTTTTCCTCAGAGGTTGGAGTAATTTCCAGCCCCACCAACAGTGTGTAAGCGTTTCTTTTTCTCCATATCCACATCAACATTGAACATACTCTGGGATGGGTTCTTTGTACATCGACCTATCGATTCCATGACTTTGCTAGTGTAAACTGTGCTGTGATAAACATATGGGTGCAGGTGTCTTTTTTTTTTTTTTTTTTTTTTTTCTGAGACAGAGTGTCTCACTGTTGCCCAGGCTGGAGTACAGTGCTGTGATCTTGGCTCACTGGAATCTCTGCCTCCTGGATTCAAGCAATTCTCCTGCCTCAGCCTCCCTAGTAGCTAGGACTATAGGTGTGCGCCACCATGCCCAGCTAATTTTTTTTTGTATTTTTAGTAGAGACGGGTTTTACCGTGTTGGCCAAGATGGTCTTGATCTCCTGACCTCAGGTGATCTGCCTGCCTTGGCCTTCCAAAGTGCTAGGATTACAGGCATGAGCCACTGTGCAAAGCCCTAATTTTTGTATTTTTAATAGAGACAGAGTTTTGCCGTATTGGCCATGCCGGTCTCCAACTCGTGAGCTTAAGTGATCTGCCTGCCTCAGCCTCCGGAAGTGCTGGCATTACGGGAGTGAGCCACTGCACCTGGCCTAAGGGCTAGTTTTTGTGTTTTTGGTAGTGACGAGGTCTCACCATGTTGTCCAGGCTGGTCTCCAGTTGCTGGGCTCACGCAATCCACCCACCTCGGCCTCTTAAAGTGCGGGGATTACAGGCGTGAGCCACCACGCCCAACCAGCTAGAAATCAGGGTTTGACATGCAGGCATCCCCCGCCCCCAGTAGCCTCAGACAATATAACAGTGGTAATTGGAGGATAAGTTCTCAGCCTCCTCCTCCTTGGGTGAGATGAGTCCTGGTGGTACAGATAGATTCTTTCTGCTCTCCAGACTCAGGTTCTGTTCCTTTCTCCAGAGGTTCCTGGCACCAACAGTGGTGACCTGCTTATCAACCATTGCAGTTACCTATTCCTGGGTAACAAACCATGTCAAAACCTTAATGACTTAAAATGACAGCACTTTCTTATTTCTCTTGATTCTGTAGGTTGACTGGGCAAGCCTCCTGCTGGTCTTGCTTGGGGTCTCCTATGTATGTGTGGTCAGTATGGTTCCAGAATGTATAAGATGCCTGGTACCGAATCATTAAAAGGTTGAACTCAGCTGTTTTTTTGGTGATGGTTTGGCAGGTGGTGGGGACTGCTGAGCCTTTCTCTTTAGCCTCAGAGATTTGTTCTCTGCATACGAATTTTCCTGGAGGTCTCTCCTGCAAAGTGGCTGGACTTCTTGTATGGCAGCTGCCTTCCCTGTGTGCAAAGGCAGAATCTTCTAGGTCTTCTGAATGCTGTGGCTATGGCTGGCAGAACACCCCTTTGGCTGCATCCTAGTGGTTAAAGCTAGCCACAGAGAGGCCAGGTGCAATGGCTCACGCTTGTAATCCCAGCCCTTTGGGAGGCTGAGGTGGGCAGATCACCTGAGGTCAGCAGTTTGAGACCAGCCTGGCCAACATGGGGAAACCCCATCTCTACTAAAAATACAAAAAAATTAGCCGGGTGTGGTGGTGTACTGGTAGTCTCAGCTACTCAGGAGGCTCAGGCACAAGAATTGCTTGAACCTGGGTGGCAGAGGTTGCGGTGAGCTGATACCACGCGACTGCACTCCAGCCTGGGTGACAGAGCAAGACACCATGTCAATTAAGAAAAAAATCAAAACTAGGCACATAGACAGATTAGAGTGGGAGAACAAAACACAGCGTGAATACCAGGACATGTGATTCTTTGGGTGCCATCTTTGCAGACAAATTACTACGTTAACATGCTGTTTCTTGTCTTGTCCTTCTTGTCCCTGTGTCACCCCTCCTGTCTCCTACTGGGTCCTGGGATGAACTCCCAGATAGACCCCTTGCACATCGATCAGCATTTCAGTGCTGCTGCTGGGCTAACTGAGATTAAGACGGCCCGCTACAATCGCCAACGAAACAGACAGTGGTAATGACAAGAAAATACACAGCATCAAGGCTTTAGTGATAATCACGTCTCCAGGCTGCCTTCAGGTCTGGGGTTGTATGTCAAACATCAGTTTTTAAAATGCAGCATATGTTGACCAGGCGCAGTGGCTCACACCTGTAATTCCAGCATTTTGAGAGCCTGAGGTGGGCAGATCACTTGAGATCAGGAGTTCGAGACCAGCCTGGCCAACATGGTGAAACCCCAGCTCTATTAAAAATACAAAAATTAGCCAGGCGTGGTGGTGCACGCCTGTAATCCCAGCTACTTGGGAGGCTGAGGTGGAGGCGGGAGCTTCAATCTGGGAGGCAGAGGTTGCAGTGAGCCATGGTAACCTCACTGCATTCCAGCCTGGGTGACAGAGCAAGACTCCATCTCAAAAAATAAAATAAAATAAAATAAAATAAAATAAATAAAATGCAGTGGATGTCTATAATTTTATTTACTCAGGCTTCCCATTTTTGGAGATTTTCCCTTCTCTCTAGCCTGTACCCAAATTCTTTTTTTTTTTTTGAGACAGGGTCTTGCTCCCTTTGCCCAGGCTGGAGTGCAGTGGCACAATCACAGCTCACTGCAGCCTTATCTTCCTGGGCTCAGGTGATTCTCTCACCTCAGCCTCCCAAATAGGACTACAGGTACACACCACCACACCCAGCTTTTTATTTTTTTTTATTTTTAAAGTAGAAATAAAGTTTCACCATGTTGCCCAGGCTGGTCTTGAACTCCTGGGTTTAAGTGATCCTTTCACCTCGGCTTCCCAAAATGCTGGAATTACAAGTGTGAGCCACCAGGCCTGGCCCCATGGCCCAAATTTTATCTGTGGTCTCGATGGGAGCTGCTGTTTGTCCTGCATGTACCGCTGGTATGGTCCTTTGCTCTGGAGGTGGCTTCTGATCAGAGCTGGTGCAACCAGAGACCTTTTCTGAGGAATGCAGCATTGGCACTAAGAGACTCCAGGTGGGTTGGAGTTGAGCAGAGGCCTTGCAGGCCTCAGTAAAGAGAAACCCTGTGTCCTGCTGGGAGAGGTCGTCTTTTCCTACACGGCCAGGCGGCAGTGGTGGCAGAGTGCCTCAATCCCCTGCTCTGGTTCCTGGTTTCAGTCCATTCTTGAACCTATACTCACCACTTTTGTACTCATATTATAAAAATCCTCTCTGGTTTGGTTGTAACTTAAGACCAAAGAAGTCCTGCTTAATACAGAAATGGTGGCCTCTAGGTGCTCAAAGTGTCTCGTCATCAAAGTGGGATTCAGCTATGTTTATTAGCTGACACTCGCTACGTCTGGAGGGTAGAAATCTTTACAACACCCATGGTCAGAGCAGAATGGCTTCAGTTCCACTTCCTGTCAACTAGAAACACAATGACTCAACATGGTGCATTTCCCAGGCTCCCGGTTGGCTTGAAGCTTTACCGTGTTGGGATATGATTTAATAGATAATTTTTTTTTCAAAGGAAAGGGCTGGCATGCATTAAACAAAAAACAAACAAACGAGTGTGTGGAGATGACTTGGTCACTCTGACTGACCAGGCTATATGTAAGGATTAATGAGTAATACTGGCTTTTATTTTTATTTTATTTTTTTGAGATGGAATCTCACTCTGTCGCTCAGGCTGGAGTGCAGTGGCACAGTCTCAGCTCACTGCAACCTCTGCCTCCCTGGTTAAAGCGATTCTCCTGCCTCAGCCTCCCAAGAAGCTGGACTAATTTTTTATTTTTAGTAGAGACAGGGTTTCACCATTTTGGTCAGGCTGCTTGGTCTTGAACTCCTGACTTCAGGTGATCTGCCTGATATCTAAAACCCCCCATCACAGTCCCAAAAGCTTAAAATTTCCAGCGTTGAAGTCCTGAAAGCCTGATGCTGGGGAGGGACTTTGTACATTTTCCATTGTAGCATGATAGTTGTATCATGTCAGATGGACCTATGATGTTGTTACTGTCTTTATTTGAAAATTAAGTATGATTTAAGCAGATTCCCATAAGTGCCAAGTTGATCGGGGTAGATCTATGGACTTAATTTTGTGGGCCAACTTGGCTGGATTAAGGAATATCTAGAAGCCATACCAAGGTTATTATTATTATAAAAAGCATTATTTTGGCCAGGCATGGTGGCTCACACCTGTAATCTCAGCACTTTGGGACACCAAGGTGGGTGGATCACGAGGTCAGGAGTTCGAGACCAACATGGTGAAAACCCGTCTCTACTAAAAATACAAAAAAAAAAAAAAAAAAAAAGAAAAAAATTAGCTGGGCATGGTGGCAGGCACCTGTAATCCCAGCTACTCAGGAGGCTGAGGCAGGATAATCACTTGAACCTGGGAGGTGGAGGTTGCAGTGAGCCAAGATTGCACCACTGCACTGTAGCCTGGGCAACAGAGCAAGACTCTGTCTCAAAAAAAAAAAAAAAAAAAAAAAAGAAACCATTATATATTTTTCGAGGTGTGCCCATACAGGTGTTTCCAGAGGAGATAAGTGTGTGGGTCTGACTGTACTGGGTGAGGAAGATGTGCCCTCAGTGTTGGTGGGCACCATCCAATCAGCTGGGAGCCCGGAGAGAATAAATTCAGGAGTCAAACTTGTCTCTCTGAGAGTTGGGACAGACCTTTCTGCTGCTACCTTGGACATCAGATCTGCTCCAGCCTCACTGATCTGGGCTCCAAGACTTACACCAGTGGCTCCCCGGGTCCTGAGGCATTTAGCTTTGTACTGAGAGTTACACCATCAACTCCCCTGGTTCTGAGTCCTTCAGACTTGAACTGAACCATGAAGCTACCATCACCCCAGGGTCTCCAGCTTGCAGATGATCTATCATAAGACTTCTGAGCCCCTATAGTCATGTAACCCAACCCTGCTAATAAATTCCCTGTCATCTATCCACATCCATATTATGTTGGTTCTGTCTCCCTGGATGTTGGAAACATGCTTGGTGCTGCAAAGAAAAATTAGCTCCGAGACAAAGGATCTCTCAGCAAGTCAATCTTTACTTTCTGCAGAAAGGGTGCTCCTGTTAGCCATCTTGCTACGAGAGTACAACGAATACAGGAAAAGCAGACTATTTATCCCTTATGAATTGGGGGTCATCCCTACTGTTGTGTCTGATCTCCATTGGCTGGAGCCAAACCTCACAATCGAAAACTGAATCCGATTGGCTAATAACTTAAAACTTTTCTAAACAGGTAAGAGCAATAGAGAACAAAAAGGAAGTCCAAATAAGGAAGGAGCATAGGCTTCGAGCTGGGACATGCCTGTGAGCACGTCCAGCACAGATATCTTGGTTAAAGCACAAGGACATAGAATATATACTACATGCCTGTGAGCATGGGTAAGAGCTACATAGGATAGGGCTTAACAAAGAGCTGCTAGCAAAAAGCAAGAAGGCTTTGAAGAAGGTGTTTAAAAGAGACTATTATTTCTAACATTTATTATTATTATTCTTTAACGAGAAAGGAAACTTGGAAGAGGAACTTTTCTACTTCCCATACTGGAGAACCCTGATTACTACTGATTTGGTATTGGGGAAGCCAAGTATCATTCCTTCTTAGTGTATTCCTTATGGCACAGAGAAAGAGATCTGTGAAACCGTCCCCTTGAAAAAAAGGCCATATTATATGTCTGAGGCTACTTAATGGTGAAAGATAAAAGCTTAAAGGCTAATTATTATCGGTGCTTCAAAGCAGAAAATCACTTGATTGCAATGGCCAAGCAATAACCTGACGTTGAAATGGTCAGCACATACAAAATTAGCAGCCCACAGCAAGTGTTTCGAAGATTACAGAAGAAATGAAAATGCAGGTGAAAAACAAAATACAAGAAATCTCCCCTGCCAAATTATTCCATCATGTACGACTTCTGCCCCTCCACACAGTGCCCCCAATTCGCTATGCTATGTATTTTGCCTTGGCGTCATTTCCAACACTAGAGGTATAAATCGTGTAAAGACTTTTAGAGAGCTCTAACTCATTTTCTGCAGTTTCTGGGGGAAGTTAACTCCAGGAAAGTGCATGATCACAGTGACTTCCTGGGTAAGCATTGTGTGTGTCCATCAAAATGTCGAGCCTTCCTCGATAAATGAAGAGATGTTCTTTTAGTACACCTGAATTTGTGAAAGAAACTTTCTGGAGGTTGTGACTCTTTGGGCCACCACATATGTAGCGCTGACCCGTTGTGGTTTTCTTTTGTTTTTTGAGATGAAGTCTCACTCTGTCGCCCAGGCTGGAGGGCAGTGGCACGATCTCAGCTCATTGCAACCTCCACCTCCTGGGTCCTGGTTCAAGTGATTCTCCTGCCTCAGTCTCCCAAGTAGCTGAGATTACAGGTGTGTGCCACCACGCCCCGCTAATTTTTGTATTTTTAGTAGAGATGGGGTTTCACTGTGTTGGTCAGGCTAGTCTTGAACTCCTGACCTCGTGATCCTCCTACCTCGGCCCTCCAAAGTGCTGGGATTACAGGCATGAGCCACGGCGCCTGGCCCCCATTATGGATTTTAATGGATCTCATCAAAAGACTTAGGTTGTCTGTCACAGTGTTTCAGATGACCACAGTGGTCCAGCTGGGTGCACACAATTACAAACCAGAGTGATATGCATTCATACATTTTGCTTTTTGACCTATTTCTTTATGAATGCAGTTCATCTGTTCATAACTGTTGACCCGTGTGACTGTCATTACTACAGCTGTTTATGCTTGCAAAAATATGCATGTTATTATTGTCTATTTTATTGTGTAGAGTGACCAATGAAGTGTCTAAGGTGTTTTTGTGTGTTTCTCAAATAAATCCTCTTTAAAAATATAAAGAAGTTTATTTTTTTCTTTTCAGTATAGGGTTATGCTTTGTCACCCAGGCTGGAGTGCAGTGGCGCAATCATAGCTCACTGCAGCATTGACCTCCTGGACTCTGGGACACAGGTGAGCACCACCATGCCTGGCTAACTTTCGTATTTGTTTTTTTTTTGGGGGGGGTATGGAGTCTTGCTCTGTCACCCAGACTGGAGTCAGTGGCATGATCTTGGCTCACTGCAACCTCCCCCACCTGTGTTCAAGCAATTCCCCTGCCTCAGCCTCCTGAGTAGCTGGAACTACAGGCCCTTGCCACCACACCGGGATAATTTTTGTATTTTTAGTAGAGATGGGGTTTCACCATATTGGTCAGGCTGGTCTCGAACTCCTGACCTCATGATCTGCCTGCTTCAGCCTCCCAAAGTGCTGGGATTACAGGCGTGAGCCACCATGTGTGCGGCCCATGTTTTTGTAGAGATGGGGTCTTACTACGTTGCCCAAGGTGGTCTCAAGCTTCCGGCCCCAAGCGATGCTCCCACCTTGGTCTCCCAAAGAACTGGGCTTATAGGTGTGAGCCACTGCACCTGGCTAAACAAATGTCTTTTAAAGACTTTTTAGAGATTGTCTTTTCCAGAATTCTATTTTCAAGGTTTTGATCTTTCGGTGTTGTGATTTTTGGGATTCGCCTGTAAGGATGTTATTCTTTTTTGATTTCAGCATTGGGAATTAAAGCATTTAGGATTGTGTCTGGTGGGATTATGACCCAAACCCCCCAGTCCTGATTCATTTGCTCATTCATTCATTTACTCACAACTCATTCGTCTGTTCATCGAACAAATATTTATTGAGTGACTACCTGATAACAGGAGTGGCGCTATTGTGGGCTGAGCAACCAAGGTGCTTGTGGCAAAAGGTGCTGTTGAAAATCAGGAAGGGCTTGGCTGAGGATGTGAAAGTGCTGGCCTCAGGGCTGCACATCCTCCTAAAGGCAGGTAGATCCAACATACAGCCACCCAAATTTCCCCCTAAAGTTTTTTTTTTGGGGGGGGGACAATTAATTATCTGCAGAAAAGTTATAAGAATAATACAATGATCAGCCATATTAGCACCTATTTTTTTTAAATAGGGTCCTGCTCTGTTGCTCAGACTGGAGTGCAGCCACACCATCATGGCTCACTGCAACCTCTACCACCCAGGTTCAAGCAATCCTCCTGCCTCAGCCTCCCGAGTAGTTGGGGAGTACAGGTGCGCACCACAACACCTGGCTAATTTTTGTATTTTTTTTTTTTGGTAGAGACAGAGTCTCGCCATGTTGCCCAGGCTGATCTTGGACTCTTGGGCTCCAGCGATCTGCCCACCTCAGCCTCCCAAAGCACTGGGATTACAGGCATGAACCACTGCACCCGGCCCATATTACCCTCTATCAGTGGTTTTTCTGTTGTAATTGGGCAGAGGGTTAAGCTGTTAGTTCCTAGACACCGCCTTGAGGTGCAGTTCAGGGATCTGACACACCAGAGCAAGTAAAATTCAGCAGCTCGATCCATACATGTAACTCACATGCAAGCTCCTGAAGCTGCCCACTATTCACTCCTTTCTCCCTCAATTCATTTATCTATTCAATAGACATTTAACTTCATGCCTACTCTGCAGCAGGCGCTGGCCTGGGCACTGGATGTTACAGTAACAATAAGAGTATCATATGGGTGTATACATTTTCCAAAACTCATTAAAGTGTTCATTCAAAATTGGCACACTTGTTGTGTGTAATTATGCTTTGATGACATTGCTTGAAAAAGTTCTTAGGGACTCCCATTCACATAAAGTCAAAGCTGGAACTTGGAAAAAAAGTAAAACACAAAAAGTGAAAAGAAAGTGATTTGCATTCACATAGTGGAGTATTACATCTGCAACAAAAAGGAGGTAGGGTATATATACTAATTTGGAACAATCGTCAAGATGTAGCAAGTGAAAAATACAAAGCGCCTTACAGTGTGCACAGTCAGTCTGTTGCATGTCGATAAAATCTATTTATGTCCATGAAATCGTGGATTTCCTCACTGTGTGTTCAGTCCAGCCTCTGCCAACTCACCACCACTCTAAAGGGAGTTTTCAGCAGAGTGATGTGGTCAACCTCTACTCTACCTCGTTGATTTTCTTTTTGGAGATAGTCTTTCTCTGTCACTCAGGCTGGAGTGCAGTGGCAAAATCTCAGTTCACTGCAAACTCTGCCTCTCGGGTTCAAGTGGTTCTCGTGCCTCAGCCTCCTGAATAGCTGCAATTACACGTGGCTGCCACCATGGCTGGCTAATGTTTTTGTACTTTTTGTAGAGACGGAGATTTGCTATGTCGGTCAGGCTGGTCTGGAACTCCTGACCTCAGATGATCTGCCTGCCTCGGCCTCCCAAAGTGCTGGGATTACAGGCATGAGCCATTGTGCCAGGCCACGCCTCATTTTGAGGAGAGTTGTTCTGGTTGCTGTGGGGAGGCTGGACTGGAGGCAGAGAGGTCAAGGAAGAGGCTGCTGTGAGCACCAGGCAAGACACAGTGGACCACAGTGATGGTGATGAAGCGGGCCAGTGTAGTCAGACCACAGAGCTAGTGTGAAAGTGATCATGTGCTGGACATATGTGCATGTGCATGAGGGTGTGTGTATTAGTTTGTTCTCACACTGCTATAAATAAATACCTGAAACTGGGCAATTTATAAGAAAAGAGGTTATTTATTTATTTATTTGTTTAATTTTTTTTTGAGACAGAATCTCACTCTGTCTCCCAGGCTGGAGTACAGTGGCATGATCTTGGCTTGCTGCAACCTCTGCCTCTCAGGTTCAAGTGATTCACCTGTCTCAGCCTCCCAAGTAGCTGGGATTCCAGGTGCCAGCCACGATGCCCAGCTAATTTTTTGTATTTTTAGTAGAGACAGGGTTTCACCATGTTGGCCAGGCTGGTCTCGAACTCCTGGCCTCAAGTGATCTGCTCGCCTCGGCCTCCTGAAGTGCTGGGATTACAGGCGTGAGACACTGCAGCTGGCTAGAAAAGAGGTTTTCTTTGGCTCACAGTTCTGTAAGATGCACAGGCTTCTGCTTCTGGGGAGGCCTCAGGAAACTTACAATCATGGTGGAAAGGTGAAGGGGAAGCAGGCACGTCTTGCATCCCAGGAGCAAGTGGAAGAGAGTGAAGTGGGAGGCGCCACACACTTTTAAACAATTATATCACTAGACAGCACTAGAGGGATGGTGCGAAACCACTAGAAACTGCCCTTGTGATCCAATCACCTCCCAGCAGGCTCCATCTCCAACACAGAGGATTACAATTCAACATCAGATTTGGGTGGGGACACAGAGCTGAGCCATATCACACATATCCGTAGCATTTGTGGGTTTTGACCTAGCCTCAGAAGTCACACAACGTCACTTCTGCCTCTCTCTACTGGTCAAGGTGGTCACAGAGGCCAGCCCAGTTTCAAGGAGAGAAGATGCAGTCTCCGTGGCTTTACTTTAAGAAGAGCGGGTGGAATGGGAGCTATGGCTGTGGCTGCTTTTGGGAAACATGAGCTGCTGTGAGATAGGAGAGGGGTAGTGGCCAGTGAGACAAGGGATCTAGGGGAATCCTCTGCCAATTTCACCAAGGGCCTGTGTGATTGATTTATAGAAAGGAAAGCCCAAAGAAGAGGCATGGCTCCTGGTTCAAATCCCAGCTTATTCGGAAACTCCCAAAGTGAGCTTTTCCCCTTCATCACAAGCTGGCAAGTGTGATGCCCGTTACTCAACACAGCTAGTTGCATTTGGTCAGGTCTGCTGCAAACCCCTCTATACATCTTAACAATCGCGCATAGGCTCTGTGCCTGACGTGCCCACCTTGTTATAAGGGTTGCCGCCGTCTGGAGCTGACTGGGTGCTGGGCCACAGTGGACAGATTCTGCAGAAGGGTGTTGCCATAAAGGAGAGAAGTCTGGGAAAGCCCAACAACCCAGAAACCCAATGTTTGTTGAGGGAATGTGCCCCATTTTCTGGCTTGGACTCAGTGAGCTATCAGGGGTGGTGGCTGGAGGAACACCTGCTGCTGGAGGATGACCCGCTTGGGACCTGCTCCTGGGCAGGGCGTGCTGCAGGCTTATACATCATACTCAGGGGATTTAGCAAAGTCAGCCTCTGAATTAGAGAATTCTTATCATTTTATACAGGTAAACATTGCATGTTCATGACATTTTCATTTTTGGTCATTTTCCACCCAAACTGCCAACACATTGTGTCTATATATATTTTCCATCTGCAAAATTGCTTTTCCTTTCCTAACTACCTGGCAGGGATATAAAATGCCTGCAAAGTACTTTTTGTTTGTTAGAAAAAAGGCATTACCAAAATAGAAGACTATACAATTGTAAAATTGGTGATCAGGGAACTGAGAATAAAGGCTTTATAGAACAGTCATGGTAGTGAATATTTTAGAAATAAAACATATGTGATAAAATAATTATCAGAACAGACTAATTATAGAACCAAGACTATTCAGGGATGAGAGGCAAAGCTATGCTGGGGGGAAGATGAGAAGAAAATTGGGCTGAGTACAATAGCTTATGCCTGTAATCCCAGCACTTTGGGAGGCTGAGGCAAATGCATCACCTGAGGTCAGGAGTTCGAGACCATCCTGGCCAACATACAGAAACCCTGTTTCTACAACAATGCAAAAATTAGCTTGGTGTGGTGGCATGCACCTGTAGTCCCAGCTATTCAGGAGGCTGAGGCAGGAAAATTGCTTGAACCTGGGAAGCAGAGGTTGCAGTGAGCAGAGATCAGTCCACTGCACTCCAGCCTGGGTGACAGAGTGAGACTCCATTAAAAAAAAAAAAAAAAAAAAAAAAAAAAAAAAAAAAAAAAAAAAAAAAAAAAAAAAAAAGAAAAGAAAAAAGAAAAAAAGAAAGGAATTGATGAACAGAGAAAGTGGAAAATTCAGCAGGAAAGAAATATTTATGCTTGTCATCTTTTATATTAGTGGCATCTGAAATGTCACATGTAGAATGAAAAAGTTGCTTGGAAAGGAAAGTGGCCATTGTTGAATAAGAATAATTTATTTTAAATTTGTATATATATATATTTGTTTTTTGAGACAGAGTCGCACTCTGTCTCCCAGGCTGGAGTGCAATGGCAAGATCTCGGCTCACTGCAACCTCTGCCTCCCTGGGCAAGCAGTTCTCCTGCCTCAGCCTTCTGAGTAGCTGGGATTACAGCCACGCACCACCATGTCCAGCTAATTTTTGTATTTTTAGTAGAGACAGGGTTTCATCATGTTGGTCAGGCTGGTCTTCAGGTCCTGACCTCGTGATCTTCCCACCTCGGCCTCCCAAAGTGCTGGGATTATAGGCATGAGCCACCTCACCCGGCAAAATTTTTGTATTTTTATATATAAGTCAGTTTTATTGAGGTATAATTTATATCTAGTGAAATTCACTTCTTTCAGTGCACAGTTTTATGAATTTTGAAAAGGTTGTATAGTCACAGAACCTCCCTGACAATGAAGATCTAGACCATTCCGTCAGTCGGCCAAAGCTCTCTGTCTGTGCTCGCCATCTTGCACCCTCCTCAATCTACTGTAATCCGTCTTCTGCCCCCATCATCCCACTGGAAATTCTCTGATCAAGGCTGGGTATGGTGGTGCGCTCCTGTAATCCTAGCTACTCGGGAGGCTGAGGCAGGAGAATTGCTTGAACCTGGGAAGCGGAGTTTGCAGTGAGCTGAGATTTCACCACTGCACTCCAGCCTGGAGACAGAGAGAGACTTTATCTGAAAAAAGAATCGCTCTTACACTGTTGGTGGGAGTGTAAATTAGTTCAACCATTGTGGAAGACAGTGTGGCGATTCCTCAAGGACCTAGAAATAGAAATTCCATTTGACCCAGCAATCCCATTACTGGGTATATATCCAAAGGATTATAAATCATTCTACTATAAGGACACATGCTCATGAATGTTCATTGCAGCACAGTTTACAATAGCAAAGACCTGGAACCAACCCAAATGCCCATC
>PVKV010037986.1:0-14330 GCA_004027835.1 Alouatta palliata
TGAGATGCAGTCCCCAGTGTTGGGGGTGGGGCTCGGTGGGAGGTGACTGGATCACAGGGTGGATTTCTCACGAGTACTTTAGCACCATCCCCTTGGGGCATCCTCAAGATAGTGGATCAGTTCTCCCGAGACCTGGTTGTTAAGGTGTGGCACTGTCCCTCTCTCTCTCTCACTCCTGCTCTCAGTGGGTGATGTGCCTTCTCCTGCTTCACCTTCCACCATGAGTAAAAACTCCCTGAGGCCGCCCAGAAGCTGAGCAGATGCTGGCGCCAAGCTTCCTTACAGCCCGCAGAACCAGAGCCAGTGAAACCTCTTTTCTCTATGAATCACCCGGTCTTGGGTATTTCTTTATAGTGACGCAAAAACGGCCTAACACAGTTGGCTTGCAGTTTTCGTCTCCTGAAATGTCAGGTTTTGGCATCAGTGCTGTTTTGGTTTCATAAGATAAATGTGGAGTGCTCCTTCTTTACTTATTCTCTGTAAGAATTTGTGTTTGACTGCCATTTCATTCTTACATGTTTATAAGAATTTACAGGCAAATTCATTTGGGGTTAAAAATTTCTTTGTGGGAAGGTTTTAAATTACACCTTCACACAATAAATTCAGAATTAGGACTATACAGGTTTTTCTTGTGTATATTTTGGGAATTTGTACTTCTCAAAGGAATTGGTCTATTTTATCTAAAATTTCAAGTTTATTGATTAAAAAGTTGCTTATAATATCCTCTTATCACTTTAACAAGAAAGATTTGATATGCCTTTTTATATTCCTGAAATTTTCATGCCTTCCTTCTTTTCTTTGATCAGTCTCACCAATGGATGTTTCATTTTTTTAGTTATTTCGAAGAACCAAGTAATGGTTTTATTGATCTTGTCTATTATACATTCATTTCCTATTTCGTTAATTTTTGCTTTTGTTTTTATACTTTCTTTGGGTTTAAAATGTTGCTATTTTTCTAACTTCTTGAAATGCATACTCAGCTTATTTTGGCTGTTTTCTCCTGTGATATATGTTTCTAAATTCATACTTCTTTTCATTCAAGGCTTTGGCTGTAACCTAAAAGCTACTGAAACGTAGTATTTTCATTATCATTTAGTTCAAAATACTTTTAAATTTCCACCATGTTATCTTCTGTGGCTCATGGGTTATTTAGACGTGTATATCTTACTTGGTATATGTGAGGGTTTTCCGAGTGTTTCTTTATCACTTATTTCTGGTTTAATTCATTGTGTGAGAGAAAATATTCGTGTCCTTCAGCTCCAGAATCATCTTCTACAGTGGCCATCCTAGTGGGCGTGAGGTGCTGTCTCACCGCGGTTTTGATTTGCATTTCCCTAATGAACAGGGATGTTAAGCATCTTTCCATGTGCTTATTGGCTGTTTGTAGATCTTTGGAGAAATGTCTATTTAATTCCTTTGCCCATTTTTAAATGTTTTGTTGTTGTTGTTGAGTTGTAGGAGTTCTTTATATATTCCGGATATCAACCCTTTATCAGGTATCTGATTTGCACATATTTTCTTGCATCCCATGGGTTGCCTTTGATGGCTGTGTCCCATGGTGCACAGGTTTGTGGTCAAATAAATATTGATGTGGTCAAATTTATCTCCTTTTTCCTCTGTTGCCTGTGCTTTCAGTGTCATATCCAAGAAATTACTGCTGCCTGCAATATCATGAAGGTGGTCCTCTGTGTTTTCTTTTAAGAGTTTTATAGTTTTAGTGTGACATTTAGTAAGAGCTAAATCTTACAAAATAATATTTAATAAGAGCTAAAACTATAATTAAGTATATTCATATTTGGTAATTACTATTAAGTAATATTTATATGTGGTAGAAGGTAAGGGTTCAGCTTCGTTCTTTTGCACATGAATGTCTAATTTTCTCAACATCACTTGATGGCAAGACTGCCTTTTCCCCCATTGAATGATCTTGGCACCCTTGTTGAAAATCATTTGTCCATGTAGGCAAGAGTTTATTTCTGGGCTACATATTTTATTCCATTAGTATATAGGTATATCTTTATGCCAATACCATATTTTAAAAATTACTTTAGCTTTGTAATATGTTTTGAAGTCCAGAAGCGTGAGACCTCCAACTTTGTTCCTCTTCAAGATTGTTTTCACAATTCAATGTCCCTTGAGATTCCATCTGAATTTTAGGGTGGATTTCCTATTTCTGCAAAAATGCCATTGGGATTTGATAGGGTTTCTGATCCATTTTTAATGTATTCTCTGTATGTGTAGAGCCTCAGCCCTACAGTGTCCTGGGGTGTCCCCCATTGCTGTGCTGAGGCACAGGATCTGAGAAGTAAAGAGACAGAACACAGAAGGACTGGAAAAGACAGCTGGGCTCCAGGGGACACGCCACTTATGAGTGGAGAGAGGCGAGGCCCCAAACGTCCAGAAGCATCTGTATTAATTTGGTACAAGGCAGAGGGAAGGGTCGTAAGTGAGGTCGTCTCTAGGCTTAGTGATAGGGCATACATAATCACGTGAGTAACAAGCAAGGGGGCCACCCTATTAGGTCACCTGGGCAGAGAGGTGGGCCGTGCGCAATAGGGAGCTGTGCTGTGCACAGTAGTAGAGGGTCATGTACAGAAAAGGGTTTCACTCCCATTAGGTCACTGAGGCAAAGAGGTGGGCTATGTGCAACAGGTGTCATGTGCAACACTTCTTATCTGGGGGCTGGAGACGTCAAAGGATTCTTATAGAAAGATACTGTAAGCCAATGCAGTGGGAACTGACAGACTTGTGCTCTTCTCTAAGATATTTTATGGGAGGATGACTTGAGCTAGCACAGAAGCGAGAAAAAGCTGACAGGGTGTACAGCTGCTGTGACCTGGTCACACCAGAGGGATTCTTCTCCCTCGGTTATTTTGGCATCTCAGGCCTGAGACCTACTTTTCATAGGAACTGGATGCAAGATACTACAACTCCTTTTTCAGAAGGAGAGGCTCTTGCTCCAGGAGTGCCATACAGCGTATGCCCTTTCAGGCAGGGACGCCACCACCTGGGTCTTTGGTTCTTCTCCTGGTCTGGCTGTACTGCTTCTGCTCTGTGACTGCTCTAGGCATTCTTCCTACTACAAACTACTATATAGTTATATAGAAGGATTACATAAATCGGCACTAAATGTGTCGGTACAGCTCCGACTACAATACCTATATGATTATATAGAATATATATATGATTATATAGACTATAATATTTATATGACTATATAGAAAGATTATATGGAACTAAGAATGCTAGATATAAGTACTAAGTATGATTATATAAGCTAGATCTATGTAAGCAGTAAGTTATACTTCAGGCACTAGTTCTACAAACTAATACATGATTATAAAGGATTATATAAAGGAAATAACTGAGGAATAACACTATAAGATATTATTCAGAGACTAATTGTGCCTGGGATTTGCACAGCTCTCCCTCCTCGGTGCCCGTGTGGGGGGTTACCCACATATATGTGGCAGGACATTAGCCCTTGGTCTAGCTTGTGACATTCATCTTCTTATTTGATGTGGAATATACCTTAGAGCACGGCGTGAGGTGGTGATTTAAAACTTACTTCCTCCAGTGCTAAGTCATGACATTTAATCCCTTCTCTACTGATTTCTGATAATACTGTATATAAATTTTTCCTTTTCATTGGTCAGGTTCTGGTTTATTTACTTTGATCTGACTTTAACACTTTTTTCTTTTCCAAACTATCTGAAGTCCCTGCCCTAACATGTCCCAAAACATTGGTGTGTGATTCTAAGAAACAAGGACACACTCTTGCCTGACCAACCCCGGCCACCATGCATGGCAGCTGTGGTGACCACC
Source organism: Alouatta palliata (assembly GCA_004027835.1). Taxonomy (NCBI): domain Eukaryota; kingdom Metazoa; phylum Chordata; class Mammalia; order Primates; family Atelidae; genus Alouatta; species Alouatta palliata. Next base: position 3,826 of record PVKV010037986.1, read on the forward strand.
ACCCCACCCACCCTCAGGCTTTATTCACACGTCTCTGGCTGTCATAATAATGTCCTCTACAGTGAAGGATCTGGTTCACTGTAAAAGGACCTTATTGCAGCCATAAAAAAGAACAAGATCATGTCTTTTGTGGAAACATGGATGGAGCTGGAGGCCATTATCCTTGACAAACAAACACAGGAACAGAAAATCAAATACCACATGTTCTCGCTTATAAGTGGGAGCTAAATGATGAGAACTCATGAACACAAAGAAGGGAACAACACACATTGGGGTCTAGTTGAGGGGTGAGGGTGAGAGGAGGGAGAAGAGCAGAAAAGGGAACTATTGAGTACTGGGTTTCATACCTGGGTGATGAAATAATCTGTACAGCAAATCCCTGTGACGTGAGTTTACCTATATAACAAAACTGCACATGGACCCCGCAACCTAAAATAAAAGTTAATAAAAATAAAAATGAAAGAAAAAACCTGGTTCAGAAGGAGGGGTGCACAATGGTCAGGTCGCTTCAGTCTCCTGCCACCTGGGGTGCTCCCCAGCTGCTTTTAACCTTTCAGACTCTGGCACAGTCCCCCAGTTCCTGGGTCAAGGTTGCAGCTTGGGTTTTTCTGGTGTTTGCTCTGAGTCAGGGTCCAGGTCTGTGCCTCCGGTAAGACTGTTCTGGGAGCCACATCTCCACGTGCCCTGTCGTGTGTGTGAATGTTTGTGTCTGCACATTTATGCTCATTACTGCGCCTATTTTTATACATTGGAAACCCTGAGCTCATGCCCATGCTTCCAGATCCAGTCCAACCCCACAGGCCCGCCCTCATTTCCTGCTGTCACCTGAGTCCGCTCTTCACACACGCAGGCCTGATGAGTGACCTCTCCTCTCTAGGTGTCCATAGCAGCGGGGGTGTTAAGTGCCTGGCTTTTTTCTTTAATGTGGAGTACTCCATATAGTGATAGGAAGATAAAATACTTACTATTTTTCAGTTCATCTTTGATAGAAAGCATCTTGTCAAAACCTCTCTCCTGCTTTCCTCACTGCGTGGTGCTGTGGCCAGAGTCTCCTTGTTCAGTGGGGCCCTATGACATCCCTGCCTGACCTTCCTACTGCTGCAAGCCCTGTGGGCTGAGTGGTCCTCAGCTTCCAGACTGTTTCTCCCAGGCATAAAGTCAGGTGGAAATTTAGCAATTTTCAGAGTTATATTGCTGGGTAATTCAGGTGCTCTGTTTACACATTAAAACAGAAACAAATAATATTTATTTGCAAATCAAGTCACTCAGTGTGGGGAGACTGCATTGAGTTAACTGGCTCAGCCCCGACCTGCCCTTCTGTTGAGCTGTTCCCAGCATACACTGCTATTGTCACTCGGCTGCCACCACTGCCTCCCACCCCACGCACTCACACCCCACTGTGTTTTATGGTTGGGAGTGATTGTGAGTGTCAAATCTACTCTCTATAGAAGCTTACACTTTAAGAAAATTTCAGAGGGAATATAGGAGTCCCTGCTCATGGTAAAACTGCAGACAATATGGAAGCTGATTATATACTGTTCTCACACTGCTATAAAGATACAACCTGAGACTGGGTAATTTATAAAGAAAAGAGGTTTAATTGACTCAAGGTTCCACATGGCTGGGGAGGCCTGAAGGAACTTACAATCACGGCAGAAGGGGAAGAGGCACGTTTTACACAGCGGCAGGCGAGAGGGAGTGAGCAAGAGCAGGGAAAACTGCCTTGTGAACCATCAGCTCTCGTGAGAACTCATTATCACGAGAACAACATGGGGGAAACCATCCCCATGATCCAATCACCTCCCACCACATCCCTCCCTCGACCTGTGGGGATTATGGGGATTACAATTCAAGATGAGATTTGGATGGGGACACCACCAAATCCTGTCACTGATGGACAAACACCTTGTGACGGCATCAGCTCGTTTAATCCTCATCTACGTCTTATGAATGAGGAGTGGGCACTGTCACAGACCCTGCTTTAGAGAGGTGGAAATGAAGGCACAGAGAGGCTTAGGCATTTTGCTCAAATTGCACAGCACTAAGTAGGAGCAGGATTTAAACTCAGGCAGTCTAGCACCAGGTTAAAGCCCATCTTCACCCTCTGCCCATGCAGAGCTAACCCCTTCTGGTGTGGGGTGACAGATGGATGCACTCATGTTTCTATGTAAACTCATAGCTTGGGACTTGTTCTTTTTCTCCTCTGAAAATGCAGATAGGGCCATCTTAACCCACCGACGGTTGGAGACACCTTTCCATTCTCACCTGCCCACAGCATCCCACAGCCCCGGACGCCACCATGACCACGATCATTTCCCACACACGGCATTTAAGTTGCTTCCCAAGTTTTGCACAACAGTGTTCAACCCTCATCGTCCTTTGTGTATTTCGCGTGCACTCATGAATATCTCTGAAAATGTCCCCTGGAATTGGATGCCGACTGAAGGCTGAACATTGTCACTGGGGGTAGATGTTCACCTACTGTTCATTTTTCAACAAATTCACATGTGCAACCAGAAACCAGGAGGAGACTTCCCGCAGTCCCACTTTTCAGAGGCATCTCACGGTCATTCCTCGTCTTTACCACCGTAAGCGTGGTTTGCTCTTATCTCCAGTTCTGGATCTGTCGACCTCAGGTATTACCTCTTGGCCTTGACCATCACAGGTGGGGGTCTGGCTCACTCGCGCTGGTGCTGCCAGAGCGAGGCAGTCATGGCACTGGGTTTCGCTCTTCCAGGAGACACCTGTGGCAGCGAGGGCTTGTGTGTTTCCCCAGCGTCCCTCTCTGTTTCCGTGGCAGAAGATCCCAGTGTCTTTGTTTCTCCCAAGTTACTGGAGCTCTGGAAGCCACAGGCCGGGAGGACGGGAGGTTCATGGTGGGGTGTGGCAGAGATGCAGCCCCGTGGATCTGATGGCTCTGCAGCTTTCAGGCTTGTTTTACAAGAGAGAGAAACAAATTTCCATTTCATTCCCTGGGGTTTGGGGATTTCCTGTGATGTGCACTCTAATCTGATCCCAAATAAAGTAATGTCATTATAACTGCCTCTGTTGTTCTGTCTTCTGCACTCACTCCATGAGGGCGGTCCCCTGACTCTCATCTGTGCCTCCTCTCAGCCACCACCAGGTGCTTTTGCCACTGCCACGTACCCCTTGCCTGGTCCTGGGTGACAGGCCACCCTTTTCTACAGAGATAACTGAGTCCTGTGCTTTGTTCACAGCTGATTCCCAAAGAAACCCTTCTCATGCATCACTACAACTGTGTGAACACTGGTTTCCTACCAAACTCTGCAGCGGAGTGCACAGCCTCCCCAGACAGGCAGGAAGCTCCTCCCTCCTGCCCTGCATGCCCCACTCAGCTCACCATGAGCTAGCCAGAGATTCTGGGTACTGCCCCGTGCACCCACCGCACTGTGTACACACTCAAGTATTTGGATGGCAAGCAGTACTTGTGTCTTTACTCAAACTGTTGATATTATGGATGCTGGGGGGCAGTGGTGAGGTGTTTGGCCGAAGAGTGACCATCATCTCAGTCTGACAGAGACTGTCCCAGTGTTAGCATTAAAAGTCCTGTGTCCACAAAATCCCCTCTGTATTCCATGTATGGTGGCTCACGTCTGTAATCCCAGCACTTCGGGAGGCCGAGGCAGTCAGATTACCTGAGGTCAGGAGTTCGAGACCAGCCTGGGCAACATGGTGAAACCCTGTCTCTACTAAATATTAAAAAATTATCCCGGGCATGGTGGTGGGTGCCTGTAATCCCAGCTACTCAGGGAGTAGCACTGGTCATTAGGCGCTGTCCATCAATGGGAACTTGCTCTGCACATGGAAAATGCTGGTCAGCTCCCTGGTTTGGAAAATGACCTCATTGCCAGGCTGCCCATAGGAGGCGGAGCATGCCAGTGCTGTTCCTTACTGGTGTGTATATTACTGTTTTTGTCCCTTTTATGCAGCCTATGGAAGGTACTTCTACAGCAGTCATTTCACTCCTGTGTTTTCCCGGCCTTGGGGGAGGATCCCACGCTGCTGGTAATGAAAGTTGCCTCCTCCCTCCGTGGCTTTCACAATCCCTCCTTTCTCTTCCAGAGAGAGGGAGAGAGTTTTTTTGTTTGTTTGTTTTTTTGTTTTTTTGTTTTTTTGTTTTTTTTTGAGACGGAGTTTCGCTCTTGTTACCCAGGCTGGAGTGCAATGGCGCGATCTCGGCTCACCGCAACCTCCGCCTCCTGGATTCAAGCAATTCTCCTGCCTCAGCCTCCCGAGTAGCTGAGGTTACAGGCATGTACCACCATGCCCAGCTAATTTTGTATTTTGAGTAGAGACGGGGTTTCTCCATGTTGGTCAGGCTGGTTTTGAACTCCCGACCTCAGGTGACCCACCCACCTCAGCCTTCCAAAGTGCTGGGATTACAGGCGTGAGCCACCGTGCCTGGCCAGTTTTGTTTTGTTTTGTTTTGAGACAGGGTCTTGCTCTGTCACCCAGGCTGGAGTGCAGTGGCACGATCTTGGCTCACTGCAACCTCTGCCACCCAGGCTTACACCATCCTCCCACCTGTGAAGCGAAAATAAATCTTGGGACTCCAAACTCAAGCCAAAGGGAAAAAAGTTAAGCTGGGAACTGGGTCATGCAAACCTGCCTCCGCTTTTGGTCCCTAAATAAGATATGGCTGCAAGATATACAGCTACATGCCTCCCCCATATTTTGCCCACAAGGAAATTCCTAGTCAGCTCTGAGATCTTTAAGGTGTTTATGTTAAGATTTCACCATGGCAATGTACATTGATAGCTCTTTACAGGGGCAGTTACCCATGGCCCACCAGACACAAATGCACACCTGATTGTTCCGCTACCTCATTTGTCTATGTCATCTTGTATTTAAAAAAATGCAGATTCGATGAGCCAAAGGCATGACTATTTTTCTCTACCTGCCTCTTACCTGAAAATTGTGTGCTTGTCAATATCATACCCTTTCCCCTTTACATTTGGAGCCCTCAAAATAATCTTCAGAGAAAGGTACAGACTGTCTCCTGGGTGTTCAGACTGTTACAGACTGTTCCCTGGTTAACTTTGGCAAATAAACCTCCTAAAATGATTGGGACTTGTCATTTTTCTCAATTGACAGCTTCCCAAGTAGCTGGGACTACAGGCATACACCACCAAGCTGGGCTAATTTTTGCATTTTTTTTTGTAGAAAGCAGGTCTCACTTTGTTGCCCAGGCTGGTCTTGAACTTCTGAGCTCAGACAGCCTGCCCACCCTGGACTCCCAAAGTGCTGGGATTACAGACGACAGCCACTGCGTCCAGCTGAGAGGATTTTAAAACCACTGAGGAAATAGTGTCATCGTTATCAATCAGAGACTTAATGTGCTATTTCATGTAGTGGTTCCTGTCGTTTTGCTTGCAAAATTGGCTTCCATTATCTTGAATTATATGAACTGTCAGAAAAGCCCTACTGCAAATGATGGTAATGAAAAGATATCCTTTAGCAGACAGGGAATAGGACTGATTCACTGATGCTCCTGAGATGCAATTTTTGTAGCTGTTTCTAAAAACCTTGTAATTAATTTCACTGGTGAGAGCACAGTGGCCTTCATAAACGGGAAAACAGAAAAATCAAAGTTGTTCTCAGACCCTCTTGGAATCTTAAAGTTCAGGGTGCACCTGGCAGAGGAGAGCCATAGAAAGACAGGGAAAGGAGGATTAAGACGAGGCCGAGATAAACCAAGCAGGACTGTTCCAATTTGCTCTTTCTTATTTTGTTCTTAAGAAAACTTGCTGACTGTAGCTGGCTTCAGATCTTCCTGTGTGTGTGTGTGTTTTTTAAAGGCAATAAAATGAAAAACCCGATATGTCCTCTGTCCTTCCTCAGCCCTCCCACCCCTCCCTACCCCAGGTTAGCCCTCCTTGGGGTGCCTGGTGGAGAGGAGCTGGGTGGCCTCAGGTCAACAACTGTCAAAGAACTCAGGCCTTCAATTCAGCAACCTGTGGGGAGCTGGGTCCAGCCACCAGGCGTGTATGTAAGCTTGAATGCAGAGGCTCCAGGGGAGCTTTCAGATGAGACTGCAGCCCTGGCTGACACTGCACTGCGTCTCATGAGAATGTGAACTGGCTCCTCCAGGGTGGGAGGCGCTGCCTGTGTCAGTGCTGTGGTTTGAGGCGGATGCCCACTGCTGCATGGACTAGCTGTAACCCTGGGACACTGCAGCCCTGGCCATGGCCTCGGACCCCTTCGAGGTGACCCCCTGGCATAAGTACCAGACAGGGCGCCCACCCCCAGCCTCTGCCAGCCTCTACCCAGGAGGCACATCCCTTCTTGCTGCACTGTGGCCTACCCAGGTACCGGGCACTTGGTCATCTAGGGGCTGTGACCATTATTGGGATGAGGCCTCAACTCCAGGTGGAGACCTCTTTCCCAAGACTGCCCTTCCTGGAGCTCCTCCCTGAGCCCTGGGACCTCCCACAGTTCTCTTCGCTTGTGTGGCAGTTTCTCTCCTGAATGCCCAGAGACTTGGACCCGTGGCACCCCTCCTCTGCCCACCCCTTCCCCGCCTGCCCACGAGGCTTGGCCATGCAGCAGCTGCAGGGCTTTTCACCAGGCCCTCACCTGTGGGGTCTCTGCCTCATCCTCAGCTCTCCTTTCAGATTGACCACAAAGCAGTCACTCAGAGTCCTCTCCAGGATGGCTTCAGATCTTCACCAGCCTCCCTTCCCCACCCTGCAAATCTTCAGAGCCAGAACCCACACTTCGCACATGCTATTCCCAACAGAGAAAAATGTGACCCCATCTGTGTCCCACCCCAGACACCCAAGAGCTCCAGTCCTATTCCCTCTCCACAGACTGGAAGCTTCTCAAGGGGCCTGAGACGCCCATCTTCCCAGCGACCACCTGCCCCGCAGACTCCGATTTCAACCTCATTCTGCCTGCATGGCCCCTTTCCGGCCCATCGCCCCTGCCCATCTCCTGAGACTTCTCCACAGGCCCCTAGGTCCCTGAATGGCCCCCAGCAGGATCCCTGAGCTCCATGATTCTGCACTGCCCAGGCCTTCCCTCCAGAGCCACCCTGGCCCTTCCCTCCCACCTGGCAACAGGAGGCCAAGCTGCCCTGGGGGCCTCTTCATAGCGTGCAGGCTGCCCAAACCCTGGCCTCCCCTCCCCCATGGCCACTCTTCTTCCCTTCCCCCTCACACAGGTGCTCCCTCTGCCTTCCCCCATGGCCGCTGATCCTCCTCCCTCTCCAATTCCCCAAGCGCCCACTCTTCCATCCATCCTCCACATCTACACATCACACATGACATTCACAAACATGCATATATCCACACCCAGACAAATCACACCCATAACATTAACACACACATTCATCTACACATGTATGAGTCACACACACATTCACACACCCACATTCACACAATCCACAGATACACAAGTCACATTCACACACATGCCCACACATGACACACCCACGCCCACACATCGACAACACCCACATGCAACATTCACACACATCCAAACATGCACAATAGCCACACACATGTTCACACATGCACACACATGTCACACACACTACATACACTCATGTACATCAACCATACACAGAAAAGGTTCACTCACACACGCACCTTCACACACATTCACAAACGTCACACACACAGCATTCACACATGCACAGCAGTCACACACATTCACATCCACATACATGCACAATTTATACACATCTGCACACACCACACAAAACATTCACATGTGCACACACATTCATACACATCCACACACATCACGTACATTCACACATAAACATTCGCATATTCACACACACCAGATTCCCACTCACAACACTCACATCCCTCCACATTCCCATACACACATTTGCACACTCACACATTCCCAATGACACACATCCGCATACACATTCCCGACACACACATGTCCTTACACACATTTGCACACTCACATCATACACGGACACACATTTCCATGCTTGCTCACTCACATGCATTCACACACACTGACACACATCCTCACACACACGCTCGCACACTCAAGGGCTTCCTGGCCGCAGCTGTGTCCGAGGTCACTGTTCATGTTGCTCAGTGCTGACTGGGGTGGTGCCCACCTCCAGTTCCCCAGCTCCAGCCCTGTCCTGCTGTAGCCCCCACTACCCTCCCACTGTTCCAGGACCTCTCACCTGCTCCAGCCCATCCCACCCAAGGCCTCACCCCAACTCCAGCTGCTGTTCCCCAGGCAGAGCCACCCCAAGACCTCCTGGCTCAGCCCCTTCCCCACCACGCCCCCGCGCCCCCTCCCCAAGTTTCCCACCCTCCCAATGGTTGGTCCCCTTCCACCCACTGCCTGTTCCTTGGCTCCCCTCTTCTGGGAGACTCGAATGTTTTCTACGTTCTGTCTCCAAATTATTCTCCTATTCTGTCATCCTTAAAAAACCCCAAAAACCCAACCTATGGAAAAGTCAAAAAGAGTAATTCAATGAATGCCCTGTCTACATTTTCCAGTATTTATCACTAGCTGCTTAGAGCTCATCATTCAAAATATTCCAGCAGTTCTCACATGGTGGCCTGCAGAACCCCGGGGTCCCCAGGACCGCATTTCAGGGGGTCTCCAAGATCAAAATGATCTCATTACCAAGATGTGATTTGCCTTCTTCAGTGCTGACATCTGCACTGAGGGTTCAAAAGAAACGGTGGGTAAAGCTACTCGCACCTTGCCAAGAACTGTCCTGGCCTGGTCATCTTTATATTCTTCACTGCTGTGCAGTCAAAAAAAGAAAAAAGCCAATTTCACTTCAGAATGCCCTCAATGCAGGGAAAATGAGTCAATTTTGACAGCACATGTTCTGTGTGATGTAAAGGATTTGTTGTGTAAAGCTGTCTCCAGGAAGAGCATGTCTCTGGCTGATTGTGTGATAAGTGTATCCAGTTGCTCTTTCAGAAACGTCATTTTCATTTGAAATAATGATTGACAAGCTACGTGATTAAGCCTTGCGTGTCTGGCAGATGTGATTAAAAAAAAAAACCAGGTGGGTGCAGTGGCTCAAGCCTGTAATCCCAGCACTTCAGGAGGCCAAGGTGGGAGGATTGTTTGAGACAGTCTGGGTAAAATAGTAAGACTCCCATTAAAAAAAAAAAAAAAATTAGCCAGGCATGCTGCTGCATGACTGTAATCCCAGCTACCTGTGAGGCTGAGTCAAGAGGATCCCTTGAGCCCAGGTGGTCAAGGCTGCAAGGAGCCAAAATCGCACCACTGCACTCCAGCTTGTGTGACGGAGTGAGAGCCTGTCTCCATTTAAAAAAATTTAAAAATTACCAAGTGAGCCTTCTACTTCAAGGAAAACTGACTGTATTTGTGTCCAATGATAAAACTTTTTTTCAGCAACAATCAGAATGTTGTAAAACTTGTATCCAGTACCACAAGCCTGACAACTTCCAACTTTTGACTTTCATGAGATTGTTGATCAATATTTTAAAGTTTCAACATTTGAAAGATTTGCAGAACTCAGTTAAAAGATATTTCCCAAGTAACTAATGCATAAAATCACAAAATCATGCATGGGTTAAAGGTCCATTCTAAGTGATAGATGAACTCTGCTGTAACTCAATATAAGAAGCTCATTGATACGGATCCTCATTCAACATTGCAACTAGCCTTTAAGAAACTACTGCTACCGGATGGAAGGTCTTGACAGCGGGCTGTCCAGGGTCTTGGTGCAGTTGAACAAAGAATTGAACAAAACACACAACGCAACAAAAGAATGAAACAACAAAAGATGCATCCAACGTGCAGATTTACTGTAGCAAAAGTGCACTCCACAGAATGGGAGCCAGCTGGAGCCAGGCTCAAGTCCCCGGTTTAGGGTTTTCAGTAAGCTAAAGGAATTTGGTAACACCCCTAGGTGCCCTTTAGAGGCCTGCAATTGGCTGCACCCTATAAAAGATCAGCCTGCGACCAGAGGCTGGAGACTATCTTGTTAACACAGGAAGGAGGCTGTGGCCTGAGTGCTCCCTAATCTTGCCCAGAACTGGCTGCACCTGCGGTTCTTCTGCTTCTGCCTTAGCCCTTGGTTACCCTAACTTCCCATTCTCCTGCCCCACAACCACTACAGAGTTGGGTGGTGGTGTCAGGTACCCACAATTAACTGCAAAGATGATTCAAATATACCCTTTTCCAATTACCTGTGTAAGGCCAGATTTTCTCCACATACTTCAACCGAAAATGTATTTAGGTAGTCTCTGAGTAATGTTTTATAGTTTTCAGTGTAGACATGTTGAACATCTTTTGTTAAGATAGTTTCCGGCCAGGCGCAGTGGCTCACGCCTGTAATCCCAGCACTTTGGGAGGCCGAGGTGGGTGGATCACGAGGTCAAGAGATCGAGACCATCCTGGTCAACATGGTGAAACCCCGTCTCTACTAAAAATACAAAAATTAGCTGGGCATGGTGGCACGTGCCTGTAGTCCCAGCTACTTGGGAGGCTGAGGCAGGAGAATTGCTTGAACCCGGGAG
>PVKV010037987.1:0-14323 GCA_004027835.1 Alouatta palliata
CCTTTCATAACTTTCTTTGGAAGCTCTTTAAAAAAGTAGGCTGGTAGGTTGCTGCCATTGTAGGTGACAGAGTCACAGGTCACAATTCCTGGGAAGTACATCATCATCCTGGCAGCTATGTTGACTTTTTGACCAATGACTATAACAAGAAAGAGAAAGTGAAAGATAAGGGAAATAACCACCATCAAACTGAATGTAATCTGAAACATACTGTCTCCAAATAGCATTTTTACCCTTTACTCCCTTTGCCTGTCATGAGTGACAAGTCTAGCCTCAAGACCCATATTCAGCCAATGGCTATTAACAAAATATGCAGGGAGGTAGCCATTAGCAAAGTTTCTGCCTAACTTGGGAGGCCAAGAGAATGATCTGCTTAGGGATGGAAGGGCCTTGAGCATGGAGTGGGCTCTATAAGTGGGGTGACCACAGCACTGAAGGCTCTCAGAGAAGGCATAAGCTGGTCTTCTACTACAAGGTGGACAAGCACAAGCTGGGGCCTGGGGTACTGATCCCCATGTGAGACACAAAATTTTGTCTGTATGCCCCTGTGAATGAACCTTCATTTGTCGATTTCTCGATTTAGTAAATGGCCCTAGAAGAGGTGTGCATGGAGGATTGAAGCACAGCTCTGAAGGCAGACTGTGCAGGGTTGAATACCAGCTCTATCTCTGACTACTATGTGCAAATTACTTGGGACAATTACTTTAATTGTCATGCCTTCTTTCTCTAACCCGTAAAATAGGGATGATAATAGTATCTATCATAGAGGGCAGTTTATGAAAATTAATGAGTTAATACATGTTTATCACTTTGAACAGCAGCTGCCTGCTTGTAAGCCCTCAATTATATTACTACAAACGAGGTAGCAAATGTGTCACTTTACCATAAGCTTGAATACTTCTGAACAAGATACTCTTTTTTAAAACTATTTATTGTGGAGAAATTTGACTATAAAATAAAATATAATGAACTTCCATATACCCATCACCCCATCCCAACAAGCCGTTAACCCATGGCCATTCCTGCTCCATCCTCACCTGCATACACTCCCCACCCTGTGTACTTTTGAAGAAAATCTGAGTCATGGTATCATTTCAGACATAACTGTTTTGGTATTTTACATATATTCAGTATTTTAGATGCATTATTGCTGAAAATCATAAACACTGATAGGATTGAAGAGGGAAGTAATAGAGTAGTGAAATCTGGAGATAACATTTACTTATTACTACTCTCTTTTCAGAGTATCATTATTTTTCAGTAATATCAATATTCATTTTTTTCTTTTTTTTTTTTTGAGATGGAGTCTTGCTCTGTCATCAGGCTGGAGTGCAGTGGCACGATCTTGGCTCATTGCAACCTCTGCCTCCCAGGTTCAAGCAATTCCCCTGCCTCAGCTTCCCAAGTAGCTGGGACTACAGGTGTGCATCACCACACCTGGGTAATTTTTTGTATTTTAGTAGGGACGGGGTTTCACCATGTTGACCAGGATGGTCTCAATTTCGTGATCTCACCTCAGCCTCCCAAAGTGCTGGGATTACAGGTGTAAGCCACCACACCCAGCCGATATTCATAATTTTTAAGGAGTTCTAACCTATTCCAGGAATTAAGAGAAGTAACTATTTAATGTTAACAGGAAATTATTACAAGAGCCCCTCATTCCATCAACATATAGCCTCCCAGCGCTGTCCTCCCATGACTACATATTTCTCATACTCATGCATAGCCCTGGAAATGCACACTCTGCAACCACTGAGAGCTCCAGGGCTTGGCTCCATCTGGAAGACTCTAAACTTTCTGAAGGCAGGGCTCATATCTCACTCATTTTTGTGCTTCGTTCCACAAAGCCAGGTGGCACAGTGCTGTGTTTGCTAAAAGTGGAGATGAGCTGACTCAGCACACCTGTGTACTCGTGTCTCAAAGTGTGTCCAACGATCCCACAGAAGACAGTCCCACTGGCAACGCCGATGGATACAGTTCTGGTGCAGGGGAGACAAGATTTGTGGGGAAAGAGATAAAGATAATGAGTGCAGAGAAAGTGGGAAGGGTGGGAAATAATGTATGGGTTGGCAAAGGGTGGGAAAGGATTTTCTCTACCCATTTTAATTTGTTTATGGCATTTGTACGTGGCCTGGAGATGCGAAGGAGGAACAACAGTTTGAGATATAGGACTAAATTCTTAATTAATTGTTCTTTCTTTCCTGTTCCCTGCATGCCCTCCCTACTTATACTTCAAAATGGTCAGGGACTACTGGGTGGGCCATGGTCAATACTCACTGGATTTTGTGGACTTGAGAGCAGAAGTGAAATATATCCATAGCACATTCCAGAGCATGAGTGACTTCGTCAGGTACCTTTTCCCCAGGGAAGCCAAAGACACAGAGGAAGGAGCAGCCCTGTGAGTGAGACAGCAACCACAGCTGTGGACAGTGTGCTTTAAACTGGACTGGCAAGAAGGCTCAACAGAGAGCCAGAGGCAGTTTTCAGTTTCTGAATCAGATTTCATCATGATTTCTCTCACAGTATTTTATTTTTAGTACACTTCAATCGCTTCTACTGCACCATTGACAGGAGGGTTTGAGCCCTTGAGAAGGGCTTGTTTTTTGCTCCAGAGACAGTGAATAGGGCTGAGCTATCTGTGTGCATGCTCCAGCCTACTCTCTCCAGTGGCCAAGGTCCCACATGGCAAGGTGCTCAGTTTAAGTCTATAAAGCAGCAGCACAGGGAAGTGGAAAAGACACCAGCTCTGGAATCAGAAAGTCTCTGTTCTCAAGCCACTTCTGAACTGTGGAAACTTAGAGAAGTCAATTTTAATTTAGGAACTTGAGTTTATCAATCTTAAAATGGATATACAATAGAGCTGCTGAGAAGTTTTTGGCTACTAAAAGAATTAATGCAATATATATATTCAAAAAGTCGTCGTAAACCAAAAAGTACTTTTCAGATACTGTTACCATTCTTAGGGATAAAGGCTTAGGCTGTGAGTAGGTTTTCTTATTATAAAGCTAACTGTTCCAAGCAATGATTTAGCTCTAAAGCTTGGCATTTGTAATATTAGTCACTTAAAAAATGACCTCAGTCAGGTGCTGTTGTCTGTAAGAAAAGGGTATTGTGAATAAAGGGCGATGAATTAAAATTTTGACTTTTTGACATGTTACATCCTTATAAAATGCAAAAAACACTAAAATACCTCCATTTCTTTAACCCTCTCCAAAATAATTTCATCAACTGTTAGATCCTAAAAGGGACTGGGATCTGGCTTCACATGAAGCGGGGAACTCTGCTTCCAGGCATGTGTAAAGAGGGCAACCCCTTTGGGGGAAGCAAAGAGCCCTTTTGCCTGAAAATTTATGCAGTGGCTTGACAAGAGCTTTTGATTTCCCCTAGTAATGTATTGGCAGCTCATTTATTGAGTGCTGACTCTAAGACAGGCATTACACCAAAGTGCCTCTCACATACTACATTATTTAAAACTTTCCACAGTCATTTGAGGCAAATACTATCCCCATTCAAAGAGGAATAAACCAAGGCTCAGGGAAGTTCAATGACTCGCTAAGTCTAACAGCTAGGAAACTTTGGAGCCATGTCTGTAAGATACGAAGACTGTTCTCTTAGATTATTCACTCTTTTCTTATGATACTCATGAGTCAATATTGAAGCAAATACTGGAGGCACCAGGCTGGAAGTAGTCCCTTTCCCAGAACTCCCATAGCACAGAGTTAGTTTGTCTCATGTGGAATGAGTGCTTCCTGCCTGGTTGTATAGCAATGTGTGTGTTACTTATCTCTGCTGCCCAGCCCTAGCTTTCTATCTTCTAAGAAATGCTCAATAAATGCTTGTTGAATTAGTGAATGAGTGGATGTGGGGCAGTAATTAAGTGCTCTGCTTTTAATACACAAAAATGATTGAGATGGAAAATCAGTTCTCACATATGCACCTGTGGTCATTTGTTCATCATGTCACTTTTCTCTGAATTGATTAAGAACAGAGTGAAGAAAAAAAAAAAAAGAACAGAGTGAAAACACCTGGGAGCCGGAGGCAGTCCCCTCCCTTCCATGGATGGAAACAAAAGGGGAACTGGAGGTGTTGACATGGCAGGTGGGCATTCTCGGAAACAAGCTTCTGGGGTGTGAAGATTACTAGACTCCTGACCAGAAACCCCTGGGTAATACACCATGCGCTGGGCTGGAGACTTACGTGTAGTGAGAGGTAGCCCTGCATGGTGAGCTCAGACAGGGACTGCAGACTGCCTGGGTTTGAATCTCAGCCTCCCCCTTACTAGCTGGATGATCATGAGGAAAATGTAATCTCGCCTTGTCCTGGTATCTTCATCTCTGTCTCATCATCCTCATCTATATAATGAGGATACTGCTCAAAGTGGTCATGAGAATGAAATGAGCCAATACAGGTTGGGTGCTGAGAACAGTGCCTGGCACATAATAAGCGCTATATCCACCATAGAAGTTATTGTAATTATAAATAAAGACTGGACTTCTAGGTTAAATTTCCTATTTTTTTTTCTTTGAGACCGAGTCTCACTTCATTGCCCAGGCTGGAGTGCAGTGGCGCCATCTTGGCTCACCAAAACCTCTGCCTCCCGGGTTCAACCCATTCTCCTGCCTCAGCTTCCTGAGTAGCTGAGATTACAGGTGCATGCCACCATACCTGGCTAATTTTTTTTTAATTTTTAGTAGAGATGGGGTTTCACCATGTTGGCCAGGCTGGTCTTGAGCTCCTGACCTCAAGTGATCTGCCTGCCTCGGGCCTCCAAAAGTGCTGGGATTACAGGCATGAGCCACTGCGCCTGGCCTCTAGGTTAAATTTCTAGAATCTATTCTCTCCGGCTCACCAATGTACTTGTCCATGAATGCTAACCTGAAACTATTGGTAAGTTCCCATCCCATAGCTCACACTTACCTTGTCAAACATGAAGACTTTATTGATTTGGCCTTGGAAGACCTTCAGGACAGAAGTGATGTGCACATAGGCATCCTGGATAGCTGGGCCTATCTCTTCTGCTCTGTCTTGGTCTTTAAACATCAGGTTCACAAACACAATTGTCACTGGGCGAAGCTCAGACAAATAGCCCTGAAGTTGTTTGTCGTCAATCTGCAAAGTAGAGAGCAGCTTTCTGTAGCAGGTGTCCTTGGCAGTGTCCCTCCCCCAGCTCCGCCTCCACCTCATACCCGTAATCATCTAGGGAATGTCTACCTCAGAATGTGTGGGATACAACACGGCAGAGCCAGCAGGCCTGAAGTCAAGCAGATGGGAATAGAATCAAAATACCTCTCTTCCAGTGGGGACTTATGTATGTGCTAATTTTTGGCCAGCAACCACTCCATTACCCCAACTGCTGTCTCCCTCATGCCAATATGAGCCATTGCAATAAGGGAAAGAACTACTGTTCTTTTTGGGTCTCTTATTTAAAAAAAAAATTTAAAAATCTTAATTTTTTTAGGTCTATAGTAGATGTATATATTTACATGTTACATGAGATATATATATATTTACAGATGGTAGGTTTATTAAAGTCTATTGAGTACAGCAGAAATTATGTGTTCTGAACAGAAACAAGCTTTACAAATAAAGTTCTAGCTGGAAATACTGTTGCTTGGCAAGTTAGTGCTAAGATTTTACTATTTAACTTACATGGAAAAATTATTTGTGGCATTTGCTAAAAGCATAGATAGATTTATATCTATCTACCTACCTACCTACCTACCTATCTACCTATCTACCTACCTACCTACTGCCGTTCTAGTACTGCCTAATTATATTTGTTTTTGGTGTTGATGTCAACTTTGATTTAACCCAGGAACTGTTGGATATAACACTTCTGGTTACATAATATCATGAAATGATTTATTTTGCATAATGAGACAGGGTTAACTGAATAGTTTACTGTAGACTGGTGAAATTAGCAAGATATAGTATTGATGCTACGGTTGGTGTTAAAGTGATTTACTAAGAAACTAACCCATACAGTGGTAACATTTTGCAACAATGTAGAATTTTAGCTCATGTAACACATTATGAACTAGTTTTTGTTTTAAAGTTGTAACTGGACAATATTATGAACTTAGCAATGAACTCCATGAGCTCACTGTTTCTATAACTTTCATCAAGGTGATATTGCTGAACAAACTGGATGTGAAGCACTACACAGAGTTTAGGTGGCTTTGTTATGACAAAGCGTTGTAGAGGGTTTTAACTGTTGAAAGACATTGACTTACTCATGCATCTGTGGTTGCAAAGATTACATTAATGATTTGACCACTTTAATTGCCAGTATGACTGGTCTAACCACTGAATAGTCACAGGAATGCATTATTTCTGTGGTCCATTCATCCTGAAATTATGTATTTTGAGAGGTCATTTGGGAAGAAATAAATCGGTCAATCTTTATATGCTAATATTAATTATGCAAATACAACTGAACAACATTCTCCATACTATGGTTTTGACGGCTGATCTTTAACAGGATTACTTGTTACATGAGATATTTTGATACAGGCATGCAATATGTAATCATCACATCAGGATAAATGGATTATTCATCCCCTCAAGCATTTATCCTTTGTGTTACAAACAATCCAATTATATTCTTTTTGTTATTTTAAAAATGTATGATTGTATTAGTCCTCACACTGCTATAAAGAACTACTGAGACTGGGTAATTTACAAAGAAAAGAGGTTTAATTGACTCACAGTTCCATGGGCTGTACAGGAAGCATGGCTGGGGAGGACTCAAACTTATAATCATGGTGGAAGACGAAGGAGAAGCAGGCACATCTTATATGGCAAGAGGAAAGCAGGGGGAGGTGCTACATACTTTTAAACAACCAGATCCTGTGAGAACTCATTCACTATCATGAGAATAGTAAGGGGGTAATCCACCCTTATGATCCAGTCACCTCCCACCACACCCCTCCTCCAACACTGAGGATCATAATTCAGCATGAGATTTGGGAGTGAGATGTCTACCACAACCTGCGGAAGTCTGGCCTGCAGACCCTGACTCAACAACGGAGTGAATGAATGTACTCTCACACCATTACAGTGATACCAGTGGGCTAGGGATGGCCATTGGCTGCTTTCAGAGTGTGAAATGCAACCAATCGACCAAGACTCCCTGTTCATCCACACTTTTATTCCATAGATTTTACAATAGAGGTTCTAAGTTAACACACTTGTGGTTAATTAACATGGTTAAGAGAATGGTTTTACAACTGATAAAAGCTTTAGGTTCTGGGGCCCAGAGTAAACATTATTAACAGGTAATTCCCCTTTGATTTCCCCCTGAGAGGACCATCCAGCACAAAGTTTACATGAGTAAATAGAGTAGAGACAAAGGGATGTGGGGTAAAGCCTTTGATTGTCTCTGTTTCTTTCCTATGCTAATATTAATGAGGTGGCTGCCTTCAGCATGCCTCAATAAAACCTTTCAGCCTTCCAAAAGGTTCAAGATTACAATCTATAACTTTTCCTAATAGTTAACATTTTGCCAGCCACCCCAAGTGAATATCAACATGGAAGGGGATACAAATCCAAACCATATCAGTGATTAAATTATTTTTTGCTCTAGTTACCCTGTTTTGTTAGCAAATACTAGGACTTCCTCATTCTTTCTATTTTTTGGTACTCATTGACCATCCCCAATTCCTCCTGACCCTCCACTACTCTTCCCAGTCTTTGGTAACCATCCTTATACTTTCTATCCCCATGAGTTCAATTGTTTCAATTTTTAGCTCTTACAAATAAGTGAGAACATACAGTTTCTCTTTCTGTACCTGGTTTTTTTCACTTAACATAATGACCTCCAGTTCCATCCATGTTACTGCAAATGACAGAATCTCATTCTTTTTAATGGCTGAATAGTACTCTATTGTGTATATGTACCATATTTTCTTTATCCATTTCTTTGTTGATGGATGCTTAAGTTGCTTCCAAGTCTTGGCTATTGTGAAGAGCTCTACAATAAACGTGGGAGTGTAGATATCTCTTCAACATATTGATTTCTTTTCTTTTGAGTATGTATCTGGGAGTAGAATTTCTAGATTGTATGGTAGCTCTATTTTTAGCTTTTTGAGGAACTTTCTAACTTTTCCAGAGTGGTTGTGCTAATTTATATTACCACTAACAGTGTGCAAGGATCCCCTTTTTTCCATATTCTGGCCAGGATTTATTGCCTGTCTTTTGGATAAAAGTCATTTTGACCTGGTGCAGTGGCTCACACCTGTAATCCCAACACTTTGGGAGGCCATGGCTGGTGGATCACCTGAGGATGGGAGTTTGAGACCAGCCTGATCAACATGAAATGCCATCTCTACTAAAAATACAAAATTAGCTGGATGTGTTCGTGCATGCCTGTAATCCCAGCTACTCAGGAGGCTGAGGCAGGATAATCGCTTGAACTCAGGAGACAGAGGTTGTGGTGAGCCGAGATTGTGCTATTGCATTCCAGCGTGGGCAACAAGAATGAAACTCCATATTAAAACAAAAGTTATTTTAACTGGAGATGATAATCTTATTGTAGTTTTGATTTGTGCTTCTCTGATAATCAATGATGTTGAGCACCTTTTCACATACTTGTTTGTCATTTGTATGTCTTCCTTGAGAAATTTCTATTCAGATACTTTATCCACTTTTTAATTGGATTATTAGATTTTTTTTCTATAGAGCTGTTAGAGTTTCTTAAGTATTCTGGTGATTAATCCTTTGTCAGATAGGTAGTTTGCAAATATTTTATCCTATCTCTTCATTTTGTTGATTGTTTCTTTTGCTGTGCAGAAACTTTTAAAACTTGGTGTTATCCCATCTGTCCATTTTTGCTTTGGTTGCCTGTGCTTGTGGGGTATTGCTCAGGAAATCTTTGCCCACTCCAATGCCCTTGAAAGTTTCCCCAATGTTTTCTTGTAGTAGTTTCATAGCTTGAGGTCTTAAAATCTTTAATCTCTTTTGACTTGATTTTTGTAAACAGTGAGAGATAGGAATCCAGTTTTATTCTTCTGCATATGGATATCCAGTTTTCCCAGTACCATTTATTGAAGAGATTGTCTTTTCTGCAATGTATATTCTTGTCTATTTTGTCAAAAATGAGTTCACTGTAGACATATGAATTTATTTCTGGGTTCTCTATTCTGTTCCACTGGTCTATGTGTCTGCTTTTACGCCAGTAGTATGCTATTTGGGTCGCTGTAGCTCTAGGTATAATTTGAAACCAGGTAATATGATTCCTCCTGATTTATTCTTTTTGCTTAGGATAGCTTTGGCTACTCTGGGTCTTCTGTGGTTCCATGTAAATTTCAGAATCCTTTTTCTATTTCTGTGAAGAATGTCACAGGTATTTTGACAGGTATTGTACTGAATCTGTAGATTGCTTTGGGTAGTACGGACATTCAACCAATCTATGAGCATGGAATATCTTTCATTTTTTGGGGGGGGCCTCTTCAATTTTTTGCATCTAGGTTTTATAGTTTTTATAATAGAGATCTTTCACTTCTTTGGTGAATTACTAGGTACTTTATTTGTAGCTACTGTTAACAAAATTACTTTCTTAATTTCTTTTTTTAGATTGTTCACTGTTAGCATCTAGAAATGCTGGGCCAAGCGTGGTGGCTCATGCCTGTAATCCCAGCACTTTGGGAGGCTGAGGCAGGTGGATCACCTGAGGTCAGGAGTTCAAGACCAGCCTGGCCAACATGGTGAAACCCTTCCTCTACTAAAAATACAAAAATTAGCCAGGTGCAGTGGTGCGTGCCTGTAATCCCAACTACTCAGGAGGCTGAGGCAGGAGAATCGCTTGAGCCCAAAAAGTGGAGATTGCAGTGAGCCGAGATTGCACCATTGCACTCCAGCCTAGGCAACAGAGCAAGGCTCCATCTCAAAAAAAAAAAAAAAATCCAGAAGAATTCTCTGGATTACCAGGCAGAGACTTTTGTTCTCTTCCCTTACTTTCTCCCAAACATAAGAGTCTCTGTTTCTCTGTGCTGAGCTGCTTGGAGCTGGGGGTGGGGTCACACAAACACCCTTGTGGCTGCCATCACTGGGACTGCATTGGTCAGAACTGAAGCCAGCACAGCACTGGATATTGCCCAAGGCCCACTGTGATTACTATCAGGCTACCACCTATTTTTGTTCAAGGCCTCAGGGCTCTACAATCAGCAGGTGGAAAAGCCAGCCAGGCTTGTGTCATTTCCCTCAGGA
Source organism: Alouatta palliata (assembly GCA_004027835.1). Lineage (NCBI taxonomy): Eukaryota > Metazoa > Chordata > Mammalia > Primates > Atelidae > Alouatta > Alouatta palliata. Next base: position 10,207 of record PVKV010037987.1, read on the forward strand.
TGATGAGTTCCCCCAGGCCCCAGGCAGGTCCATAGATGCCATCTGGGAGTTTGACTGTCTTATTTTTCTAGTTAGGGATAAGAATAGCATGCTATGTAATTCAACCTTCTGGAATGTTTTCACATTCTCTTTTACTCTATGTTTAAACAAAATGAAATCGGTATTATTATCCCCATTTTACTGACTAGGTAACTGATGCCTGAAGAAATAATACAACTATCCCAAGGTCACATAAGGACCCAACAAACTAGAACCCAAATCTCCAGACTCCTCATCCAACATTTAATCTGCCACATACTCCTGCCTCTCCGGGGTGGTATATTTCATTTAGGTCCCCTCTTCTCTCCAAGCCTACCCAAAACAGGCACAGGGAAAAGAAAGGAGAGCGTTCCCAAACTATCCCTGCCAATTATCATCCCTGAATTTTGTTAATTAAGTACATAGCAAGCCAATGGGGAAAAATCACTGCACTTTCTCCCACAGAAGTGTCAGATTCTCAACCTACAACGTGAAGCACATTTTCTAGACTAAAGAAGGAACTGCTATAGGGAATAATGCAGTCATGCTTCCTGACTGCCTAGGATGGTCCTGGTTTCATGTAATTTTATTTTTTTTATAAAAGGGGATTTAATAATTTCTAATTAACCGATATACTGAGTTTTTTTTTTTTTTTTAGAGACAGGGTCTTGCTTTGTCCCCAAGGCTGGAGTGCAAGTGACACCATCTTGGCTCACTGCAACCTCCATCTCCTTGCTCAAGGGATCTTCTCACCTCAGCCTCCCGAGTAGCTGAGACTACAGGCACACGCCGCCACACCCAACTAATTTTTGTGTTTTTGTAGAGATGGGGTTTTGCCGTGTTGCCCAGGCTGGTCTTGAACTCCTGGGCTCAAGTGATCCATTTGTCTGGGCCTCCCAAAGTGCTGCGATTATAGGCATGAGCCACCACACCTGGCCCTGATTTTTAAAATAAAAGCATTCACAAATAATTAAAAAGCTTCTGTCAGACCATATATTCTGAGTTTTGGCTTGGAAAAGAGGACCACAGTATCTTTAAGGACCGTTCTTCAGGTGCAGGGGCTGGCCTTGGTAAAGTTGTAAAAGGTTGTCTTTGGTCTTGTTTTCAACCCTCTTAGCTGTACCTCTTCACCAGGTAAACATTTTTCCTACCTGGAATTTTCCCAATGACTCATAGAGTCCATCTAATATTCCAGTGCTAAAGACCTTATTTTTGGCTGGTTGCAACTAAAGAAGCATAATATATTATGTCTCTTGAGAATGGCTAGGGGAGCATGGGGAGACTTTTTTAAGCTTCGAAAGCCATGAAGAGTCAAGCAATTGCAGGCACTAGAGGTAATGTTTTTACAATGGGCTGAAGATAGAAGGGTGCATTCTGATACCTCTCCAATTTACTCTATGAAGGCAGCTACCCACTGGACAGGCCTTCCTTACAAAGATTTCCTCCAAGACACAACAGCATTTTGATGGACTAAGAATTAAAGCAGGCATGTATTAGGAGGGTGGATAGCCTGTGTGAAAATTGTAGAATTCAGACTGACCAGGGTTTAAATCCTAGCTATATCTTTTACTTTACAACCTCAGGAAAGGTTCTAGTGTCCCCTGGGTCTCAGTTTCCTTATACATACAAAGTGAGGATAAAAATATCTACCAAGGACTGCGAAGAATAAATACATGAAATAGCAGAGTGACTGGCATATGGTAAGTGCTAAGAGACAGTTATAATTCACATGGATTAATAAATTTGAGAGAACCAAGATTAAGAGAATAAAAAGAGGAAACACTGGAGGATGGAAGTAGCTCAGAGTATTCTAATTACCTGTGTTGTTAAATCTCAAAACTTAAGATCTGATGCAAATGACTTGGAGAAAGAGTGTACCAGTATTCATCCACTTGAAGTCTTCTGCTATGTGGCATATAGAGAGGGTGCCCACATGAGCTCACATGCTTGCAACAGCTTCCATCTGCCCAATTATATAAGGCAACGCAGTCCTAGTTTATGCCTGTTGTCACAGTATAATGATGAATAATGCCCTCTTTAAAAGTATCGAGATTTGAACAATGACACATTGAGAATGTTTTTTAGCCTCGACGTGGTGGCTCATGCCTGTAATCGCAGCACTTTGGGAGGACAAGGCGGGCAGATCACTTGAGGTCAGGAATTTGAGACCAGTCTGGCCAACGTGGTGAAATCTTGTCTACTAAAAATCCAGAAAGTTAGCTGAGTGTGGTGGCGCATGCCTGTAGTCTCAGCTACTCGGGAGGCTGAGGCGGGAGAATAGCTTGAACCCAGGAAGCAGAGGTTGCAGTGTGCCGAGATCGTGCCACTATGCTCCAGTCTGGGCGACAGCAAGACTCTGTCTCAAAAGAAAAAAGAATGCCTTAGCCAGGCGCAGTGGCTCACTCCTGTAATCCCAGCACTTTGGGAGGCTGAGGTGGGTGGATCACGAGGTCAGGGGATGGAGACCAGCCTGACCAACATGGTGAAACCCCCCGTCTCTACTTAAAAATACAAAAATTAGCCAGGCATGGTGGCGCCCACCTGTAATTCCAGCTACTTGGGAGGCTGAGCAGGAGAATTGCTTGAACCCGGGAGGTAGAGGTTGCAGTGAGCCTAGAGCGCGCCATTGCACTCCGGCCTGGGTGACAGATTGAGACTCTGTCTCAAAAAAAAAAAAGAAAAAAGAATGTCTTTTTATTTTAATGAGACATTTTACTATTTACTAATAGCTGCTGGGTTTTTTTCTTACATCTTAAAATTCCAGCTGTCCAGATCCTTGACATCCCCAAAGCCAATAAATTCAATTATGAAAATACCTGCTTCCAAATGCTTTCCATCACATACTTTTGTAGGGACAACTCCAGTTCAGGATCAGGCTTCAATGTGCACGCAAGCCTCAGGATATCTAAGAAGGCAGAAGGAGGACATAGGCTCAGAGAGGGAAGCTTGGCTCTGCAATGCTAGTGAGAGGAGACTCCCAGTCCCTATTCCCTTGGGCAGTGGGCTGTCCCGTCCTTACAGTTGTCTGGAGACGCTGGGAGACCTACGGGCTGAAAGGACCAGGGGTAATCCAAAGAGGAGCTCTCAGAGGTTGCAGGTTTCCCAAAATTCAGTCACATGTAGCTCAAACACCTGTTCAAGATTTTCACTTCTGAACTTGGTTTACAACTAGTACCACAGGAGATGGGAACGAACAAATGAGGGAATGACAAGAGAGGAGCATGGTGACAGAAGGAAGGGAATGTAGAGTTGAAAGAGCAGTAAGAATAATATTAAGAAGACTGGCTTCTGATCTCAGGCTTGATTCCGCTTCACTGTGTGACCCTTGAGAAGTCACTTTGCTGCCCTGGTTGCCTCCTATTTCCTCAGCTGGGAAAAAAGTAGTTGAGTTTCATGATCTCTATGGTTCCCTTCACTATAGAGGCTGACAGTTTATGCTCTAGAATAGACCGATAAGAGATGGCCGGAATGAGCTTGAGGAAATCAGAAAATAAAGGAGACAGAGAATGATAATGTGAAAAAAAATGTGTGTGTGGCTTCTTATAGTTTGGCTAGTCCTAATTTGTATCCTTTATAATAAAACCATAACTGTAAGTGTAGCACTTTGCTGAGTTCTGTGAGTCATTTCAGTGAATTATTGAACCTGAGGGCATTTTAAAGGGATCTCCAAATTTATAGGCAGTTGGTCAGAAGTGCCTATGGTTTGAGTTTCCCAGAGCTTGCAGCTGGTGTCTAAAGTTTGTAGAGGATTCAACCGATGAAGTCCTGCACTAACTCCAGGTGGTTATAACATCAGAATTGCATTGCAGGCCAGGTATGGTGGCTCACGCTTGTAATCCCAGCACTTTGGGAGGCCAAGGCGGGCAAATCATGAGGTCAAGAGATCGAGACCATCCTGGCCAACATGGTGAAACCCCATCTCTACTAAAAATTAGCTGGGCATGGTGGTACATGCCTTAGTCCCAGCTACTCGGGAGGCTGAGGCAAGAGAATCGCTTGAACCCAGAAGGCAGACGTTGCAGTGAGCCGACATCATACCACTATACTCCAGCCTGGCAACAGAGTGAGATTCTGTCTCAAAAAAAAAAAAAAAAAAAGA
>PVKV010037988.1:0-14331 GCA_004027835.1 Alouatta palliata
AAATTGGACACTACACACAGAATAAGATTGCCATCTCTACAAGCCAAGGAATGAGACCTCAGGAGAAACCAATCCTGCTGACACCTTGATCTTGGACTTCAAGCCTCCAGAATGGTGAGGAAATTAGTTTCTGTTGTTGAAAGCCACCCAGTCTGGGGTGCCTTGTTATGACAGCCCTAATAAATTAATACATTCACTAGTGGCTCCCAATTTCACCCAGATAAAAAGCCAAAGTTCTTACTCAAACCTACCAAACCCTAAACTTAGCAAACTTGGTGGCCACTGCTTGGAAACTTGCTGCTCAGCCAACTGGAAGGCTGCAGAATTGCCACTGTTAGGTGGAAACTGGATCAACAGAGTTAGCGTTGCAACAAGAAAAATCCAACATTGGAAAGAAAACCATAAAGGGACGGGTGAAGAGACTCACACCTGTAATCCCAGCACTTTGGGAGGCTGAAGCGGGTGGATCACCTGAAGTTGGGAGCTCGAGACCAGCCTGACCAACATGGTGAAACCCATCTCTACTAAAAATACAAAAAATTAGCCGAGCGTGGTGGCACATGCCTGTAGTCTCAACTACTCAGGAGGCTGAGGCAGGAGAATTGCTTGAACCCAGGAAGCAGAGGCTGTGGTGAGCCAAGATCATGCCATTGACTCCAGCCTGGGCAAGAAGAGCGAAATTCCATCTTTAAAAAAAAAATTAACCTTAATAATTAAAAAAATTAAAGATCTCACCTCAAAAAGTTTAGCCAGCTCTGCTTCCTTCCCTTTATGACGCTCCACCCCTCCAGGGAGATCATGGGAACAATTCTCTTTTTTTTTTGTTTTTGAGACAGAGTCTTGCCTTGTCACTCAGGATGGAGGGCAGTGGCGAAATCTTGGCTCACTACAACCTCCGTGTTCCAGGTTCAAGGGATTCTCCTGCCTCAGCTTCCTGAGTAGCTGGGACTACAGGCATCTGCCACCACACCCAGCTAACCGCCACCACGCCCGGCTAATGGGAACAATTCGTAAGCTCTTTGTAGACTGCAAGACTAGACACATCAATCCTCTAAATCAGAACTGGGTATCTATGGTGGGTTAAGGGCTGAAATACAGAAACATATGCAATTATCTGATGGTTTATGGCTCATTTCAACCAGAAGACCATTCCTAGCTCATTTGCACTGTTTTCACTGAGATGTCAAAAGTGCTGAAAGGAGGCTAGGAAAGCTGGTTGGCTCCTGTCTGGGGCAGGCAGCTGATGCAGGAGATTGGCTGGTTCCTATAATTGGCACTGTAGCTCCCAGTGAAGAGAGGACAGACAGATTTAAATGAACTGTGTTTGGGAGGTGGAGAAGGAAAGGAGAGATGATTTGGGTAGAGAGCATACATGAAGATGTAGTGGAGGCCAGGCACGGTAGCTCACGCCTGTAATGCCAGCACTCTGGGAGGCCAAAGCAGGCGGATCATCTGAGGTCAGGAGTTTGAGACCAGCCTGGCCAACATGGTAAAACATCGTGTCTACTAAAAATACAAAAAAATTGGAACAGCCTGGCCAACATGGTGAAACCCTGTCTCTACTAAAAAATACAAAAATTAGCTGGGCCTGGTGGTTCACATCTGTAATTCCAGCTACTCGGGAAGCTGAGGCAGCAAAATCGCTTGAACCTGGGAGGTGGAGGTTGCAGTGAGCTGATATTGCACCACTGCACTCCAGCCTGGGTGACAGAGTAAGACTGTGTCTCAAAAAAAAAAAAAAAAAAAAATGTAGTGAATGTTGTTGGTGCCATCCAGATCCTGTTTATCTGCTGTCTCAGTCAGCTCAAGCTATCATAAAGTACCGTAAGCTGTGGTGGTTTAAACAACAGAAATGTGTTTTCCTTTTATTTTTCGAGATGGAGTCTCACTCTGTCACCTAGGTTGGAGTGCAGTGGTGCAATCTCGGCTCACTGCAACTTCCACCTCCCAGGTTCAAGCGATTCTCCTGCCTCAGCCTCCTGAGCAGCCAGGATTACAGGCACCTGCCACCACACCCAGGTAATTTTTGTATTTTTAGTAGTGGTAGGGTTTAACCATGTCGGTAAGGCTGGTCTTGAACACCTGACCTTGTGATCCACCCACCTCGGCCTCCCAAAGTGCTGGGATTATAGGTGTGAGCCACCGTGCCCGGCTTAGAAATGTGTTTTCTCTGCTTAGCTTCCAACCTGGGGAGCCATCAGTCTGCTATGGCAATTGGGAGCTGCCGAAATGTGTTTTCTCATAGCTCTAGAGGCTAGAAGTCCAAGATCAAGGCACATGCAGGATTGGTTTCTTCTGAGTCTCTCTCCTGGGCTTGCAGATGACCATAGTGTCTCTGTGTCCTTGCTCTTTCTTCTGTGCATATGTACCCCTGGTGTTGCTCTGTGTGTCCTAATTCCTCTTCTTATATCAGTCAGATTGGATTAGGGGCCAACCTAATAACCTCATTTTTAAGTTAATTATCTCTTTAAAGGCCCTGTCTCCAAAAAGAGTCATATTCTACATTCTGAGGTACTGGAGGTTAGGGTTTCCACATATGAAATTTTGGAGGACACGATTAAGCTCATACAGCTGACTGGTGCATCTCTCCCCAAGCTGCAGGGGGTGATGGTTGATAATGACTCACAACTGCCCCATTCTCTAGAGAGTTATTTTTGGCCAACTGGGATTGCCTTGCCTGGAAGGTTACTCACCCCCAGCAGCTTGCAAGCAGTGCTGTGTGACTTTGTTGTATAAAGGCTTGTCCTCTTGCCCCAGGGAGGGACCAACACTGTGGAGCTATTCATACTTCGGAACTCTGGGTGGGATCATGCTAAGGTTGGATTCTAGATGAAAACCACATCTTTGCTCAGCCTCTTCCTCTGCCGCATATGGCTTCCCTCACTTCCCTTTTCTCGGGAGCACCCCCTGAAGACATCATGTGCAGCTGAATCCCTGCCTCACACTCTGCTTCTAGAGAGCCTGACTTATGACAGTTTTTTTTGTTTTTTGGTTTTGAGAGGAAGTCTTGGTCTGTCGCCCAGGCTAGAGCGTAATGGCACAGGTTCCGTTCACTGCAAACTCCGCTTTCTGGGTTCAAGCGATTCTCCTGCCTCAGTCTCCTGAGTAGCTGGGATTACAGGCGCCCGCCACCACGCCCGGCTATTTTTTTTGACAGAGGGTCTTGCTCTGTCACCCAGGCTGGAGTGCAGTGGCATGATCAATGAAAAAAATGGAAGAAATGTTTATCAAATTGTAAATGACTCTAAGCTTGAAGGAACAATCAGTATGGGAGATAACAGCGGGCATGGTGGCTCACACCTGTAATCCCAGCATTTTGAGAGGCCAAGGCAGGAGGATCACTTGAGATTAGCCTGGGCAACATAGTGAGACACTGTCTCAAAAAAAAAAAAAACCACAGAGAGAGAGAGATGACAACACCAAGGTTTAGGGCAATCTCTCTGAGCCAGAATGGTGGACTGAACAAGTAAAATCAAATTTAAGAGGAATATGTAAAAAAGCCTGTATCCAGATTCACTTAATTATTTAAATATTTTAAGTCCTCAATCCACCTGACCCTTCTATTAAAAAGCATGCATGGTGCATCTTTTGAGAAATTACCCCTTTTCTTTTTTTTTTTTTTTTGAGACAGTCTCACTTTGTCACCTTGGCTGGAGTACAGTGGCACAGTCTCAGCTCACTGCAACCTCCACTTCTTGGGTTTAAGCAATTCTCCTGCCTCAGCCTTCCGAGTAGCTAGGACTACAGGCGTGTGCCACCACACCTAGCTAATTTTTTATTTTTTAGTAGAGACAGGGTTTCACCATTTTGGCCAGGATGGTCTCAATCTCTTGACCTCATGATCCACCCACTTCAGCCTCCCAAAGTCCTGGGATTACAGGCGTGAGCCACCGTGCCCGGCCCCTCTTCCTTATTTCTGATGCCTCCTTCAGACAGGAACACCCTCCTCCAGGTCCTACATCCTCTCTCTAGGGCCAGACTAGGAGGATCTTCAGGAATATGGGGAAGAAGATGCAGAGGACCTAAGCAAGAAAAATTCCTTCATGACTGAGTTGGCCCCAACAGCCTACCTTATCCTCCTCCTATTTGCTGCCCTCTTTTTCCTCACAGGGAGGCAGACCATACCTCACTCAAGAGTCTACCTGTGGGGAAGGGTGAAAGACAGTCCTCTGCAGAGAACCACCAGTTTGAGTTTTCCTTTAAACCTTTTTTTTTTTTTTTTGAGACAGAGTCTTGATCTTGTAGCTCAGGCTAGAGCACAGTGGCACAATCTTGGCTCACTGCAACCTCTGCCTACCAGGTTCAGGTAATTCTCCTGCCTCAGCCTCCTGAGTAGATGGGATTATAGGTACCTGCCACCATGCCTGGCCAATTTTTGCATTTTTAGTACAGACAGGTTTTTGCCATGTTGACCAGGCTGGTCTCAAACTCCTGACCTCATGATCTGCCTGCCTTTGCCTCCCAAAGTGCTGGGATTACAGGTGTGAGCCACTGCGCCCAGCCAGGTTTTCCTTTAAACTTTAAAGGAATTTGACTTTCATCATTCTAGCACCTACAGACCCACCATAGTCACTCACAGTCAACTATCTTTTCTTAGAGAGAACAGGTTTAAAACTAGGTATGTGGTGGGGAGGGGGAAACTAGGTATGTGGGTATATTCATCAAAAGGAAAATTAGCTGGGCATGGTGTCACACACCTGTAGTCCCAGCTACCCAGGATGCTGAGGTGGGAGACGTGATTGAGCCCAGGAGTTTGAGACCAGCCTGGGCAATATAATGAGACTCAGTCTCTACCAAAAAATGAAATAAAATAAATTAGTTGGGCATGGTGGTGCATGCCTGTAGTCCTAGCTACTCTGGAGGCAGAGGTGGAAAGGACTGCTTGAGCTCAGGAGTTCTGGGTGACAAAGCAGGAACTTATCTCTAAAGATAATAGTAATAATAATACAATTTACAAGAAAGAGAAAATAAACCTGGAGCTCAAGCCCTTATGAAACAGTGTCCTTGAAAAAGCGAAGGCTGTATTTTAGTCAGCATAGGTTAGGTAACACTACAAAAACAAATAAATCCAAAATCTGAGTGGCTCAAAACTACACGTTTTATTTTAGTTTTCTTTCTTTCTCTCTTGCTTTCTTTCCTTCCTTCCTTCCTTCCCTCACTCCCTCCCTTCCTTCCTTCTTCCTTCCTTCCTCTTTCTTTCTCTCCTCTCTTTAGTTCTTTTTTTTTTTTCAGGTCTTGTTCTGCTGCCTAGACTGCCGTGCAGTGGTGCCATTATGGCTCACTACAGCCTCCATCTCCTAGCCTCTGTCATTCAGATACCCAATCCCAGTTCTCCTTTATGGAAGTAATCATACTTACTAATTTCCTGTGTCTCCTTCCAAAAAAATTATCAATAACAAATACAGGTTTATATACAGAAGTCTGTTGTATATGGCATATGTTGTATGTAGCACACACAAACATGCAAAAAACTTGTATGGAAGGTTTAAAAAATAGCTCACGAATATCCAGGTGAAGGAACCGAAATGACAAGTTTGATCCCCAAAGTTCTTGTGTGTGCCTCCCTGAACATAGCCAGCTTATCCCTAAACATGCTCATGATTCTGACTTTTGTGATAGTCATATCCTTGCCTTTATTTTATTTTATTTTAGTTTTTGAGACAGTGTCTCACTGTTGCCCAGGCTGGAGTTCAGTGGGGCGATCATGGCTCACTGCAGCCTCAACTCCGAGGCTCAAGTGATCCTCCCACTCAGCCTCCAGAGTAGCTGGGACCATAGCACATGTCACCACTTCCAGATACTTTTTTTTTTTGAGACAGAGTCTCGCTCTGTTGTCCAGGCTGGAATGCAGTGGCGTGATCTTGGCTCACGGAAACCTCTGCCTCCTAGGTTTAAGCAGTTCTGCCTCAGCCTCCCAACTAGCTGGGATTACAGGCAACCACCACCATGCCTGGCTAATTTTTGTATTTTTAGTAAAGATGGGGTTCACTATGTTGGCCAGGCTGGTCTCAAACTCCTGACCTCAGGTAATCCACCCACTTTGGCCTCCCAAAGTGCTAGGATTATAGGCGTGAGCCATTGCACCCAGCCAGTTAATTTTTTTTTAATTTTTTAAATTTTTTAGAGACGGGGTCTCACTATGTTGCCCAGGCTGGAGTGCAGTGGCTATTCACAGACACGATCCCACTACTGATCAGCACAGGAGTTTTGACCTGCTCCGTTTTTGACCTGGGCCAGTTCACCCCTCCTTAGGCAACTTGGTGGTCCCCCACTCCCGGGAGGTCACCATATTGATGCCGAACTTAGTGCGGACACCCGATTGGCATAGCGCACTACAGCCCAGAACTCCTGGGCTCAAGCGATCCTCCCACCTCAGCCTCGTGAGTAGCTGGGACTACAGGCATGCACCACAGAGCCCAGCCAGCTAATTTTTTTAAATATTCTGTAGTGATGACTTCTTGCTATGTTGCTCAGGCTAGTCTTGAACTTCTGGCCTCAAGCCTGCCAAAGTGCTGGTATTACAGGTGTGAGCCACTGCACTCAGCGCTATTTCCTTGCATTAAAAAAAAAAAGAATTTTCGCACCTGTGTACACATCCCCAAATAATACAGATTTTCCTGTTTTTGAAATGTATGGACTGGAATCATACAGTGTATTGTTTTTTTATTTTTGTTTTTTGAAACATAGTCTTGCTCTGGTGCCCAGGCTGGAGTGCAGTGGCATGATCTCAGCTCATTGCAACCTCTGCTTCCTGGGTTCAAGCAATTCTCCTGCTTCAGCCTCCTGCATAGCTGGGATTACGGGAATACCACACCTGGTTAATTTTTGTATTTTCAGTAGTGACAGTGTTTCACCAAATTGGTCAGGCTGGTCTCGAACTCCTGAGCTCAAGTGATCCACCTGCCTTGGCCTCTCACAGTGCTAGGATCACAGGTGGGAGCCACTGCGCCCAGCCCAGTATATTGTCTTTTGTGTCCTGTCTTTTTCAGTTAACATTTTGTTTCTCAGATTCATGCACACATAGCTAGAGTTTTGTGATTTCATTATTGCGTAATATTTCATTATGAATATACCACAATTTGTCAATTTTCCTTTTGAGGGACATGTGAGTTTTCAACTCAGGGCTATTACATGCAGTGCTTCTATCCATGGGTCTTGGTATATACGTGCATGAGAAGGATTACTGGGTTATACAGAGTAAGTATCTTCAGTTTTACTGATAATGCCAGATAGTTTTCCAAAGTCACATCAATTTATGTTCTTACCAGTAGTGTAAAAATGTTCTCATTCTCTATACCTTTATCAAATCTTGGCTTTGTCAGAGTATATGATTATTGACTTTTTTAAACACATGCGAGTGTAGTGTACAGTTTACTCTCCAAACTTGCGTTTTAAAAAACATAATATAGCCAGGTGCGGTGGCTCAATCCTGAAATCCCAGGACTTTGGGAGGCCGAGGTGGGCAGATCACCATGTCAGGAGTTCAAGACCAGCCTGACCAACATGGTGAAACCCATCTCTACTAAAAATACAAAAATTAGCTGGGCCTGGTGGCGTATGCCTGTAAGCCCAGCTACTCAGGAAGCTGAGGTAGGAGAATTGCTTGAACCCGGGAGATGCAGGTTGCAGGAGCCGAGATTGTACCACTGCACTCCAGCCTGGGTCACAGAGTGAGACTCCACCTCAAAAAAAAAAAAAAAAAAAAAAAAAAAAAAAAAAAAAAAAAAAAAATATACACACACACACACACATATATGTATATATAGCTTAGTAATTATGCTATCAAATATGAAGACATTCATTTTCATGCTTGTATAACATACTATGGTATAAATACCTTACTTTCCCCCCTTTACTTTCTTGAATAACGCATCATTTTCAACATAGACTTGTAGGGCAAAGATGGTACATTATTCACAGCTCATTTCTCTGCCTGTGGCAGACATCACTAATTGATCACAACACTGTTTCCCCCTCAGTGCAGATGTAGCCTCAGATCCCTTCTCAACGCAGTGCTCTAGTACCTTGCTACTCAAAATGTAGTTTCAGAACTGGCAGCATCAGCATTACCTGGGAGTCTGTGAGAAATGCAGAATCTCAGACCCACCCCAAACTCCCTGAGTTGCATCATGCATTCTCAGGTGATTCACCACGAGGAAGGCTGGCAAGTGCTAGCTTAGGCAGCCGCTATCAGTCAATCAAAGTCATTCTACAGGATGAATGTGTGTATTCTCCCTATTTCAGAGGCAAACTACATGGCTCTGTCCTTGGTCCTGTCCTTTTCCAAGCGCTTATCTGTGCATTGAATGAGAACACAGGTCACAGGCTGATCTGATTTGTGGACAGTAAGAATTTCAGGGGAAAGCTAAAACACTGGATCGGAGAATGAAGATATAAACCCACTGAGAGGATAGAGCAAAGGACTGACTCCAACAATTGGCCAAATAAAGTTCAATCAAAACAAAAGACTGCACAGGAGTATACTTGAAAATAGGGTATTAGGGGGCACACAGCATCTCTTCAGGAACATGGACCTGGTGTTCTACAGAGGGTTATATTACAGATTAGTCTGGGAAGCACCACTATGCTTTTTCCTCCCCTTAGAAAGTCCATTTATAGGCCAGGCACTCACGCCTATAATCCCAGCTGGGGATGATGGTGGGTACCTGTAATCCATCCCAGCTACTTAGGAGGCTGAGGTGAGAGAATCACTTGAGCCTGGGAGGCAGAGGTTGCAGTGAGCCGAGATCACACCATTGCACTTCAGCCTGGGCAACAACAGTGACACTCTGTCTCAAAACAGAAAAAAAAAAAAAAAGGCCATTTATGTGGCTGGGCATGGGGACTCACACCTGTAATCCCAGCAGACTGGGAGGCCAAGGCGGGAGAATCACTTGAGCCCAGGAGTTCAAGACTAGCCTGAGCAACACAGTGAGTCTCTGTCTCAATTAAAAACAACAAAAAAAAGTCAATGTATGCACTAGAAAATACAGAGACCTGGATGCCTATGGTAAAGAAGTAAATTTCTCTTTAAATCAGCAGTCCTAGGTTGGGCAGTGGCTCACACCTGTAATTTTAGCACTTTGAAACACCAAGGCAGGCCGATTGCTTGAGTCCAGGAGTTCAAGACCAGACTAGGCAACATGATGAAACCCTGTCTCTACTAAAAACAAAAATACAAAAAATTAGCTGGGTGTGGTGGTTTGTGTTTGTAGTTCCAGCCACTCAGGAGGCTGAAGTGAGTGGATCATTTGAGCCCAGGAGTTAGAGGCTGCAGTGAGCCCTGATTGTTCCACTGCACTCCAGCCTGGGAAACAGTGAGTCCCTGTCTCAAAAAGTAAAAATAAAATAAAATAAATAAGCAGTCCCTAAACAGAATGTATATTACCTATTGATATCTACAGAGCTGGTATTCTGTGGAACACAATATAGGAAACACTGGCTTGGGGCTTTAGTTTATGGTCTGAGCAATGAAAAAGACAATACTAGGCTGGACACAGAGGCTCACGCCTATAATCCCAGCACTTTGGGAGGCCAAGGCGGGTGGATCACTGGGTCAAGAGATCGAGACCATCCTGGCCAACATGGTGAAACCTCGTCTCTACTAAAAATACAAAAATTAGCTGGGCGTGGTGGTACGCACCTGTTGTCCCAGCTGCTCAGGAGGCTGAGGCAGGAGAACAGCTAGAACTTGGGAGATGGAGGTTCAAAATGCAGTGAGCCAAGATCTCACCACTGCACTGCACCCCAGCCTAGTGACAGAGCAAGACTCCATCTCAAAAAAAAAAAAAAAAAAGAGAGAGAAAATAAAAATAAAAAGACAATACTAGCTTTGAAGCAATAAAGAGAAGTATAGTCTCCAGGGACAGAGAGAGGAACTGCTGTGCTCCCTGCATTCTGAGCACCATATTGGCTTCATAAATTACTAAGGAGGGACACTGAAAGACTCTAGCACCTCCAGAAATGGACCCCAGGATGGTGAAGGCTCACCACAGCTGTCCTACTGTGAATGTCTAACTAAGAACAGTTTTTCCTGTCCTGTCTCAACACAGTAATCAGGGAGGAGGGAGGGTGGGTGGTATATCTCAATACGTAAGAAGGCCCCAGAGGACCAAAAGTCTCCACGGGAGGATTGCATAATCCTCCTCTACCTCCCTCAACAGGAATCACTAAGTAGCTGCAGTGAAATCTTTTTTTTTTTTTTGAGATGGAGCCTCACTCTGTCACCCAAGCTGGAGTGCAATGACACAATCTTGGCTCACTGCAACTTCCACCTCTTAGATTCAAGCGATTCTCCTGCCTCAGCCTCCTGAGCAGCTAGGATTACAGGTGTGTACCACCACGCCTGGCTAATTTTTCTGTTTTTTGGTGGAGACGAGGTTTCACCATGTTGACCAGGCTGGTCTTGAACTCCTGACCTCATGTGGTCTGCCCACCTTGGCCTCCCAGAGGGCTGAGATTACAGGTGTGAGCCACCGTGCCTGGCCCGCTATGAAATATTTAATGGCACATCCTGTGAAAAAAGAACTAAGCTTTCTTTGAGGGAATCAGAGAATAGACCTGAGACAGTGGATTAAAGTTACAGAAAAGTGGCTGGGCATGGTGGCTCACGCCTGTAATCCCAGCACTTTGGGAGGCCGAGGCGGGTGGATCATGAGGTCAAGAGATCGAGACCATCCTGGTCAACATGGTGAAACCCCGTCTCTACTAAAAATACAAAAATTAGCCGGGCATGGTGGCACGTGCCTGAAGTCCCAGCTACTCGGGAAGCTGAGGCAGGAGAATTGCTTGAACCCGGGAGGCGGAGGTTGCAGTGAGCCGAGATCGCGCCATTGCACTCCAGCCTGGGTAACAAGAGCAAAACTCCGTCTCAAAAAAAAAAAAAAAAAAAAAAGTTACAGAAAAGTGAAAAGTCATACAAGTGTACATACATACAGGTGTACACATGCATGTGTATTCTCTGACCATGGTGAAATAGAATTTATTTCTATTCCCAAAAAAGGGCCAGGTGCTGTGGCTCACACCTGTAATTCCAGCGCTTTGGGAAGCCGAGGCAGGTGGATGACAAGGTCAGGTGTTTGAGACCAGCCTGGCCAACATAGTGAAACCCTGTCTCTATGAAAAATATAAAAAATTAGCCAGGTGTGGTGGCAGGCGCCTGTAGTCCCAGCTTCTTGGGACGCTGAGGCGGGAGAATTGCTTGAACCTGCGAGCTGGAGGTTGCAGAGAGCCGAGATTACTCCACTGCATTCTAGCCCGGGCAAAAAAAAAAAAAAGAAAAAAGAAAAAAAAACCCCAGAAAAACAACAAATTACAACCTATAAATAAAAAATAATTAGAGAGCTGCATGTCAAAATCTGGAAAAGGTGGCCAAAGTGGTACTTGGGAAAATGCATACCCACAGATGCACAGATAACAAAAAGAGAAAGACTGGCGCTGGGGCACGTCTATAATCCCAGCACTTTGGGAAGCCGAGAGCAGGTAGATCACCTGAGGTCAGCACTCCAGACGAGCCTAGCTAACATGGTGAAACCTTGCCTATACTAAAAATACAAAAATTAGGGCCAGACGCCGTGTCTCATGCCTGTAATCCCAGCACTTTGGGAGGCCAAGGTGGGAGGATCACTTGAGCTCAGGAGTTTAAGACTAGCCTGGGCCAACAAAGTGAGACCTCATCTCTATTTAAAAAAAGCAGAAAACAAAAATATATCATGTTTTTCATGAATGAAATGCAAATATCCAATAAACACATGAAAAGATGAAAAACACAGGAAAGCAGGTTCAGTCTCATTATGAAGACTAACTTCCTCAGCCAGGTGTGGTTGTTCACACCTGTGATCCCAGCACTTTGGGAGGCCGAGGTGTGAAAGATTACTTGAGCTCAAGAGTTTGGGGCCAGCCTGGGCAACAGGGCAAGACCCCATCTTTCTTTCCTTTTTTTCAGATTTTGAGATGGAATTTCACTTTTTCACTCAGGCTGGAGTGCAATGGCATAGTCTTGGCTCACTGCAACCTCTGCTTCCCAGGTTCAAGCAATTCTCCTGCCTCAGCCTCCTGAGTAGCTGGGATTACAGTCGCCTGCCACCACAACCAGCTAATTTTGTATTTTTAGTAGAGACAGGGTTTTGCCATGTTGGCCAGGCTTGTCTCAAACTCATGACCTCAGGTGATCCTCCCACCTTGGCCTCCCAAAGTGCTGGGATTACAGGCATGAGCCACCACACCTGGTGACAACATCTCTTAAAAAAAAAAAAAAGACTAACTTCCCAACACATTGAAATAATCCATGAGTGTCATGAAGTCTGACTCTAGAAGGGACACCACAGGCTCAGATGTTGGCTGAGAAGTGATCAGTTGTCAGGAGCAGGGGCATGGATGATCTCGGGGGATGAAAACAGAGAAATCTCGTTTCTGTGATTTCGGTGATCCCCTTCCCTGAGCTGCTTGTTTTCACCAATGGCCCTTTTGTTATGGGCAGCACAGTCCCTCTAATGATCTCTTTGAAGCTTGCGAGCAGGGGAGAAATGGCCGTGAGTAGGGCCTGTTTTCCTGGCTTGCAGGAAGCCAGGGGGCCAGAGCAGAGGCCCCTACCACCCTTCACTCCTCACCACCAGCAGCTTCTCAGATGTCCTAGACACATGTGGGATGCCTCTGAGATAACCAGGTTAAGGCCAGGGCTTGTGTAATGCCTGGGCTCTGGGGCAGAGCTCAGGTCCTGTGGGAGCTCATATGAAGGACAGGAAGTGGCCAGTCCACAGACTGGACTAAAGGGCTGTGACTCACTGGTGGTATGTAGTAGGGATCATGCCCTTGCCATGCCAAACACCACCACTGCAGGTCAGATTGGAGCTGCCCTGGGGTTGAGTAATACCATGACTAGGGGTGAGCTTCACTGTAGACCTCCCTCCCTGGGATGACCAGGGAAGAAGGGGCTGACGTGGGGAAGGGCGGAGAGGGGCTGCGGCAATGTGGAAGGAGGCCACAGGTTCCCGGCTTTGGCCTGCTTCTCAGGCCTTCGCCTCCCCATGCTGGCTGTATTCTACCCACACACCCATATTGGCCCAGACTGGGAAACCTCACAGCCTTGCTCAGTCATGGTCAGGTCAGTCAAGGCCGGTAAACCACGTGGGTGATGCATCATTGCTACACTGGCATGCCTCCTTCTGGACCAGGCTGGGACTGGCTCTTTGCATCCCGGGGCCTGGCCTTGGGCTTGTCTGCCAGCTGATCAGGGTCAGTTACTTTTCTTTGGAGGATGTTCCCTTCCCCTGATGGTAGACATGAAGGACTTCTTTGTCCTCCTAGAGTTCCCGAGCATCTCAGAAAAGGCAAAACTAGGGAGCAGAGGAGAGAGAACATTTCTTTAAAAACAAAAATGTTGGCCGGGCACAGTAGCCCGTGCCTGTAATCCCAGCACTTTGGGAGGCCAAGGTGGGCAGATCACTTGAGATCAGGAGTTCGAGACCAGCCTGGCCAACACGATGAAATCCAATCTCTACTAAAAATACACAAAAATTAGCAGGGCTTGGTGGCATATGCCTGTAGTCCCAGCTACTCGGGAGGCTGAGGCAGGAGAATCCCTTGAACTTGTGGGGGTGGAGGTTGCAGTGAGCTGAGATCACACCACTGCTCTCCAGCCTGGGCGACAGAGTGAGAGAAACTCTATCTTCAAAAACAAAACAAAACAGCTGGGAAAACTGGCTAGCTATGTGCAGAAAGCAGAAACTGGATCCCTTCCTGACACCTTACACTAAAATTAACTCCAGATGGATTAAAGACTTAAACATAAGACCTAACACCATAAAAATCCTAGAAAAAAATCTAGGCAAAACCATTCAGGACATAGGGATAGGCAAGGACTTCATGATCAAAACAACAAAAGCATTGGCAACAAAAGCCAAAATAGACAAATGGGACCTAATCAAACTCCACAGCTTCTGCACAGCAAAAGAAACAGTCATTAGAGTGAATCGGCGACTAACAGAATGGGAAAATTTTTTGCAATCTGCCCATCTGACAAAGGGCTGATATCCAGAATCTACAAAGAACAAAAACTGATTTACAAGAAAAAAACAAGCCCATTCAAAAGTGGGCGAAGGATATGAACAGACACTTTTCAAAAGAAGACACATATGAGGCCAACAAACATATGAAAAACTGCTCATCATCACTGGTCATTAGAGAAATGCAGATCAAAACTACATTGAGATACCATCTCACGCCAGTTAGAATGGCGATCATTAAAAAATCTGGAGACAACAGATGCTGGAGAGGATGTGGAGAAATAGGAACACTCTTACACTGTTGGTGGGAGTGTAAATTAGTTCAACC
>PVKV010037989.1:0-14325 GCA_004027835.1 Alouatta palliata
TCTAGAATTGAGAATAAGGGAAACTTGCCAAGGCTTTGGTGTCTGAAATAAGTCCAAGGCAACACAATTTCTCAACTCCCAAAGGAGGCAGTGTGGTCTCTTGGAGCATGACTCTAGGCTGGTGGTCAAGAGACTTGCGTTCGTGTTCCAATTCCAATCTTCCTACTAGTTAGCTGTGCAGCTGTGGGCAGGTTAGTTCTCCTCTCTGGGATTCAGTTTCCTCCAGAGGACAGTTGCTCTCAGTTTTTTACTTTCATACCTGTGTTTTTAAGTTCTTGAGATTTAGCACTCACCTGAGGAATATCAGTTGCCGAGAAGAAATCATGTGTGAAGGCAAACACGTATAAAAAGGGTCCTTGTTCCAATGTAGTCTGTCAGTTTTATT
Source organism: Alouatta palliata (assembly GCA_004027835.1). Lineage (NCBI taxonomy): Eukaryota > Metazoa > Chordata > Mammalia > Primates > Atelidae > Alouatta > Alouatta palliata. Next base: position 386 of record PVKV010037989.1, read on the forward strand.
AATTTTCCTCTATGTAGCCTCAAATAATATTCCTTTAATTTAAAGAAAAATACCCTTTCCTATTGTCTCTGAATAACTCCTGGCTTTGTTTTGAAATCATTGTGATTTTTGCTAAAAATACCATATTGCTGGGTAGTGGGTACTTACTACACAGGCAGTTCTGGCCATCCATTTGGATCTGAACCCTTTAGAGAATCCTTTCCCAGCACATGCCTCAGGGCCCTCTCATGTGCTGATCCCCCTCTCTAGAAGACTCTTCCCTACCCTTTGCTTTGAATAACTCCTATTTGCGCTTTAGTTCTCAGCTTCATATTTACTTCTCTGGACAGGCCTTCCCTGATTCTACAGATCCCTTTGTCATATGTTCTCCTACTTCCTTATCTCTTTCTTTCTTTCTTTCTTTCTTTCTTTGTTCTTTCAATAGCTCATTTCACCTTTTAAAAAAATGGTGTTACCTAGATGTAGCTTTTACCTCATTTCCGTGGTAGGCACTCTCTCTATTTTGCCTCTTATCTGCTAGGTACCAAGTTTGGCTTCTTTACAAATTTCCACAAGAATTCAACCATGCCATGGACGTTAGTAGGATTTACTCAAGATTTGAGCGAGCATTACTGCCTGAGCTCCACCTCCTGTCACATCCGTGGCAGTGTCAGACTTTCACAGAAGCATGAACCCTGTTGTGAACTGCGCATTTGAAGGACCTAGATTATGCACTTTTTTTTTTTTTTTTTTTTTTTTTTTTTAGATAGAGTCTCACTCTGTTGCCCAGGCTGGAGTGCAGTGGCGCAAATTCGGCTCACTGCAACCTCTGCTTGCTGGGTTCAAGCAGTTCTCAGCCTCCTGAGTAGCTGGGATTACAGATGCCTGCCACCACACCCAGCTAATTTTTGTATTTTTAGTAGCGACGGGGTTTTACTATCTTGGTCAAGCTGGTTTTGAACTCCTGACCTTGTGATCCACCTGCCTCGGCCTCCCAAAGTGCTGAGATTATAGGCATGAGACACCACGCCCAGTGGCTGTGCACTCTTTATGAGAATCTAATGCCTGATGATCTGAGGTGGAGCAGTTTCTTCCTGAAATTACCTCCCCCCACCCTGTTTGTGGAAAAAATGATATTGACGAAACTGTGCCTGGTGCCAAAAAGATTAGGGACTACTGCTTTAAAAGGAAGCCACTGCAATTAATTGCTACATCTCTTTAATCTAAGTGTGGAACAGTTCTTCAGGTTTGATTTTTGACACCTGTGAAGGTTGCAGGTAAGTTACTTTGTAAAATGCCTTCGATGAGGATGTGTCTGATGTTTTCCTTGTGATCAGACAAGTTATGCATCTTTGGCAGATTACAAAGTGACACTGTGCACTTGTCACGTGTCGTGCAATTTCAGTTTGTCCCGTCACTCATGATGTTCACTGTGGTCACTTGATTAAGGTAGTTCTGCCAGGCTTCTCACACTATAAAGTTACTCTTTACTGTTTTATTCCCCTTTGTAATGCATGTATATTTTGTGGGAAGGTACTTTGAAACTCTGTAAAGTCCATTCCTCATCAAACTTACGTATACTATTTTTTAATGTATTATCCATTATTATGATATTAAAAAAAAAAGATTTGGAGGACGTGTCAGTGTATTGAACCCTGAGGTATAGGCCTACCTGCCCTTCCTCAGACTCCCTGTCTTTCCTCCTTTCTCTCTTCCTTCACGGATCCTCTCGGGACCTCCACATTCTCTTCTCCTGTGCAATGGCACCCCTTTTCTTTGCAGCTTTGGTACTAGCTGACTTCTGGGCAAAAGAGTCTTGACTTCCACCCACATGAGAAGATAGCCCTTGAAGACAGAAGGGAGTATGGCTAGCTGGGGGGCCCTCTCTGACTGTAGCAGAGGGACACAAGGCCACTCTGTGTGTGCAGGGGCTTGTCAGATGCCTCTGCAAGGTGGCAGCTTTCAAAGGCAGCTGCAGCGAGGAAAGGAAGCTGCCTGAGAACATAGCTGGGTGCCTCCGTGGCTCCATGTTCACTCATTCCCAAGGGCAGAGGCCTGGAGCCCACAGAAGCTGCTGGTCTTGGAAACTCTGGTGCCCTTGGATTCCCAAGCTCTTCAAATCCCAGGGAATGGAGATTAGAAAAAGCCACAAAGATATAGGCAGTATCTATTATGTGATACCAAGCTGGTAGGGCATCACAGAGGAGCCACTAGGGCGGAGACAGCCTCCAGCAATTCAGCTCAGCTGTCTAGTCCCCTATTCCAATCTACTAGGACATGTGTGAAGATAGTGTAAACATAAAAATGGATGCTTACGATGATGAAAATAATATGATGCACAAAATATATTTTGTTACAGAAATATGTATCAAGTACTACAGAAAATGCCTGATTCTAGCTATTTTGTAGGATCAGACATGTGTTAGATATTGTCTCTCTCCCCAAGAAACTTGAGTCTACCTAGGGAGAGAAGACACATATGGAAAGCTAGTCCTGCAGGTCAGCACAGGGGAGAGGCAGCACGAAGCAGTAAACCCAGCGTGGCATGATTGGTTTCAACTCTTGTACTTGCCCTGTGATCTTAGCTTTGTCTTTAAAGCAGGAATGCTACCATTACCTTATAGTCTGTTAAATATTACATGAGGGTTCAACTGAGGTGGCTCACCTGCCATTCCAGCATTTTGGGAGGTCAAGACAGGAGGATTGCTTGAGCCCAAGAGTTCAAGACCAGCCTAGGCAACACAGCAAGACCAAGTCTCTCCAAAAATACAAAAGTTAGCCAGACATGGTGGTGTGTGCCTATAGTCCCAGCTACTCAGGAGGCTGAGGTGGGAGGACTACCTGATCCCGGGAGGTCGAGGTTGCAGTGAGCCATGACTATGACACTGCACTTCAGCCTAGGCAACGGAGTGAGACCCTGTCTCAAAAACAAAAGAAAAAAATTAAATGAGGAAAAATCCATGTAAAGCACCTACATCTGTATGAGGCATGTATTGAGACCTTAATGGCCATTAAATCTAAATTTAATACGTAACTAATAAGTGGTTATATTGGTTTCCCAGGGCTGCCATTATAAGCACCATGAACCAGGTGGCTCAAGCTGTAGAACTTGTTGCGTCACAGCTCTGAAGGCTGGAAGTCCAAGGTCTCGGTGTCAGCAGGGTTGGCTTCTACCAAGGGCTGTGCAGGGAGCCTGTTCCAGGCCTCTTTCCTAGCTTCTGGTGGTTTGTTGACAGTCATAGGCTCTCTACCTTGGCTTCTACCATATCACCCTGATCTCCGCCTGCATCTTGGCATGGCGTTCTCCTGTGCATGTGTCTCTGTTTCCAAATGTTCTGTTTTCATAAGAATACTAGCAGTGGATTAGGGGCCCACCCTACTCCGGTGTGACCTCACTTTGATTTTATTAATTACAACTGCAATGTCCCTATTTTCAAGTAAGGTCACATTTAGAGGTACTGGGGGTTAGGACTTTGACATATAAATTTTGGAAGACACAAGTCAACTCATAACAGTAGTAAAAGAACAAAAATCTAGAAAAGGTAGAAGGGATGGCAACAAATCCCTAGTACCCAGGGTGGTCAGTGGAGCCTTCTTAGATCATGTGAGGCTGAACCCAGGACTGGGCAGTTGGCAGGAACTTGGTGGTGGTGGGCATGGGGGACACAGCAAGGAGAATGTGATAAGCAAGGACATAGAGGCAGAAATGTGCAGGCATGCTTGAAGGGCAGTGAGGAAGCCAGCCAGGCTGGAATGGAGAGTGTGGGCCAGGGAACACTTTGGAAGTCTTTGACTCATGAAGGAAGGAGTTTGCACTTCATGCTCTTGGCAAGAGGAAGACAGTGAAGGATTGTGATGCGTACCACCAAGACAAATAAGCAGTTAAGACCTGAAGACGTAACTATTTGCTCTAGTTACTGAAAATGACCCTAGAGACCCGTATTACTAGTGCATTCACTATGAGTTACTTTATAGTAATGACATTGGATTGAGTGGACTCATTCTCTTTCCACCCTGGTTTTCTTGGCATATATTTGCCCCCTTGACTGGTTGAACTTACAGGTACAGTCTCTGATTGGATGAGAGCTTATCTGTGAGCCAAGTGACCTCATTTATATGGAGATCAGTCCAAATTAAGAGCACACACGGTGTTCTCAGAGCTGGAGAGAGGATAACAACAGAGACCTGGCTGCGTTCATCAGGAAGTGCTGGCAAGGAATGGGGAGGTCTCAGAGAGGAATAGGTGGCTCGCTGAATGGGGAAAGATGGTAGAACACACAAGTAGCGTCTCTAGAAGCTCAGGTTTATAGATTACTAGAGCTCACTGCCTTCATCCTTGCTCCATTAGGATCTCAACACCCAAGTTATACAAGAACAAATGTCTCACGGAAAAGTAAAAATGTATCCAACCAGTCAATTGTTTGGTCTATGTGATGCCAACTAATTTAAGGGAAACTACTGTTTAAGCTCAGTCTCCGGTTACGGTGGCAGCAAATCAGTACTGTCCTGATGTCTGGCACATCTGACACATCACTCAGTGTAGCAGCAACATCTGGCTCCATGCAATTCTTGTGGGCAATTTTGCAGTCACCACAGACGGTGTAGGCTCATAATTAACTTGTCAACACTCTCCACCAGGAATTTCCACCAATCCTGGAGGATTTAGCTCAGGGTGTGAGCCACAGCACAGGAAGAATTTCTGATCCTGACTCCTGGAACCAACTCTGGCACGTGTGGTGGGCGAGTATGCTGGAACCAAGTCCGCATCCACAGCTTCTCTGTGTACTTTCAACTCTGCAGAGTTCTGCTTAGAAGAAATCTATTGTTGGTTGTTTAAAGGCTGCTACTATATACCTATCACAGAGAGAACCCATACTCTAAGCCAATGCAAGCTGACAACACTGGTCTAATGTGTAAGTACTTTGGTTTTGTATGTAACTAGCTTGCTTCGCTACATGTTGAAATACATGAGTTCTCCCCACCTGGGCTTCTTTCTCTAAGGTCTTCCACTTACTTGAGAACTGGATGCCACATCTGTCTCCTTTTTACAATGACCTTTGGCTCTGACTGTCCCCCATCATTAAGATGATGTATGGAAATCCCACTTATTACTCAGCCTTTGATATATAGCAAGCTCCAAATAAATGGTGGATAAATGCAACAATTACAATCACCCCCACAGTGCACCAATTGTTGTATCAGTGTAGGCTCCACCAGTCTAGGAATTACCTTCTGTTTGGGTTTCTTATGAACAGTCAGGTCAAAACTGCAGCACTGATTGGAATTATCAGGGAAGGAAGAGGTGTTGGCTTCTCTGGTGTGGTCAGCAGTCACGGAATTAGCTGTTAAGTAGTGCCCAGGAAGGGAGTCAGTGCTTTCCAGATATGACAGGGATTGCTGATCTCTCTTGTTTTCTTTGTCAGTATTAAGTCATTCACTAGAAAGCTTGAAGAAATCCAAAGCTAGGAGATTTTGTAGTAGTAGTTGATAGCTCCTGGTTTTTCCCATTTGAAAATATCTAGTTAGAGAAATAATCATTCATCATTTTGTTTATGTCTTAGTGCCTTTGGTGTTGTGCAGTGAGAGACAGAAGAGAGAAGACATAGTTCCTATGGTCAGAAGTTTACCATCTAGTTGGATAAAGAAGGCATTCATACACAAACAAAATAGCTACAGGAAAAGGTTTTCAATACTTCCCAGCCACTATCCCAAAGGATTCACAGATTTAGTGCAATTCCTATCAAAATACCAATGATGTTTTCTGCACAAACGGAAAAATCTACCTAAAATTCATAAGGAATCTCAAGAGACCCCAAATAGCCAAAATGATTTTGAAAAACAAGAATAAAATTGGAGTACTCATACTTCTGATTTTAAAACTTTGTGCAAAACTATAGGAATCAAAACAGATTAATACTGGCACAAAGACAGACACATATACCAATGCAATAGAATACAGAGCTCAGAAATAAATTGTTTCATATATGATCAAGTTACATTAAACAAGGGTACCAGAACCCTTCAATGGGGAAAGAACAGTCTTTTCAGCAAATCATATTGGGAACACTGGATACATGCAAAAGGATGAAGTTGGACCCTTACCTAACACCATATACACAAATTAATTCAACATAGGTCAAAGACCTAAATTTAAGAGCTAAAAATAGAAAACTCTTAGAAGAGAACATAGGGGAAAGGATTTAGTACATTGGATTTGGCAATGATTTTTAAAGGTATGAAACTACATGCACAGTCAACAAAAGAAAAAAAAACAGGTAAGTTGGATTTATTAAAATTAATAACTTTTGAGAATCAAAGAACATGATCAACAGAGTGAAGAGTCACTTTTCCCCCATGGAATATGGGAAAATAGGCAAATCATATATCTGACAGGAGATTAATATCCAAAACATATTAAAATACTCTTTCAACCAATGACAAAAACAACCCAATTAAAAAACAAACGAAGGATTTGAGTAGACATTTCTCCAAAGACTGTATGATGGCTAAGAAGCACATGGAGAGATGTTCAATCACTCATCATTAGGGAAATGCAAGTCAAAACCACAATTATGCAAACTCATTAGAATAGCTATTATCAAAAATAAAAACAAAACAAAAATAACAAGTATTAGCAAGGATATGGAAAAATTGGAACCCTTCTGCATTGCTGCTGAGAATGTAAAGTGGTGCAGTGCTATGGAAAACAGCATGGCAGGTCCTGAAAAAATTAAACAGAATTATCATATGATCCAGCAAATCTACTTCTGAGTATATGCCCAAAGAATTGAAAGCAGGAACTCCAGCAGGTATTTGTACACCAATGTTCATAGCAGCGTTTCATTCACAATACACAGAAGGCAGAAACAACCCAAATATCCACTGATGGATGAATGAATAAACAAAGTGTGGGTGGACACATACATGGGGTATTATTCTGCCTTAAATGACAATGAGATTCTGACACATGCTTCCTCATGGGTGAACCTGAAGATATTATGCTAAGTGAAATAAGCTAGACACAAATGAACAAGCATTTCATGATTCCCTTATATGCAGGGCTGGAGGAAAGGAGAAGAGGAAAACTTTTGTTTAATAGGTATGAAATTCAGAGTGGGAGGATGAAATGGTTCTGCAGATGGATGGTGGTGATGTTTGCACAACCATGTATATGTATTTAATGCCACTGATCTGTACACTTAAAGTGGTTAAAATGGCAAATTTTATGTTACATTTCTGTCACCACAATTTAAAAACAAATCCTGAAAAATCCAAATGACAAAAGTGATCAGACTGGGAAAAATGAAAATGAAAATGAATGGCTTCCTGGGAGACCAGAGTCTTCAGGGAAGTTATGACCGCAGAGAGAAGACCTAGGAGTGCTTGCCAAAGGCTCGCAGTCACCTCTGCGTCAGCTGTGTGTGGACAGCGCAGGGAGGCCTGGTCTGGCAAGGGCAGCAGGTGTTGAGGCTCTGGGCGAATGACACTGGGTGAACATAGGGCAGTGGCACAGAGTCTGCAGGAGGAAGAGGGCTGGCCGGTGGGGCTGGCACAGAGCCCAGGCAGGCCAGTGGGAAGGGTTGCGTGCTGGAAGAGGGACTGGCACTGCTGTATTATCGGAACAGTCTGAGAGAGAGACAGCAAGGGAGGGAGGCAGAGTAAATGGCTAGGACCTGTGGCAGCAGCACAGGCTCGCGGTATCAGGGCAGGAGATGGTAACAGTGGGGACAGGAGGCCCTGGCAGGCCTCAGCAGCCAGGAATGATTCCCATCTTGTCTTCCTGGTCACCAGTGGATGCCTGGATCCTGTGCCTTGGGAAGGGCAGGGTTGAAATGCCTCCACCCTCTTCTTTTTGCAACTTTTCTGTGCAATTCCTTTTGAGTTAGGTGGGTGTTTGGAATAGACTGAGGGGTTTATCTGGGTAGTTTCTCTAGATGATTCTCTCATATAGAAAATGAGAAAGTTGGGTTAGATAACAGCTACAGCTCTTTCCTGCTTTTAAACACTGTGATTCATTTACTTTATTGATAATTTTTCAGTTCCTTCCATGTGCCAGGCACTGTGTGAGCTCAAAGAACCAAGAGGACAAGCATCTGCTCTTGTGTGGCTGCCTCTCCTGCCTTTGTGCCATCCCTGTTAAATGAATTCATGTGTGCCAAGGTGCCTGGCTCATACCTGGAGTGAGTAGATGCTACACATGGTACCTATTGTGCTCACTGCTTCTCCTGGCTCTGGGTCCCACATCGACTCATCCTTTATCACATTGTCACTTCTCATGTGGCCGTTTGCCCACACACCTTTCCTTTCTCTTTTTGCTTGTTGTAACGCTAATCTCAGATCACCAGCAGACACCGCAGCAGCACAACCATGAGCTCACCAGGCTTGAAGCAGGCCTGGCATTGCTTAGCAACCGTGAGAATAGCTCCAGCAGGTCCCACGGGACGCTCAAGAACCTCATCCCTGGGACGTGTGGGAACGAAAGAGCTTCAGTTGACATAAAGATGCAAACAAACTGAATGGGTCCCCAGACATCACACTTCATGTTGCCTGATACTCAGTGGAATGAGATACTTGCATCTCCACTCTCTCAAGCACCAGCCTGTACCCAGAAGGGTAGATCAGAGGAAATAAGCAGTCAGGGCTGGAGAATGTCCACGCCCTCTCTTAGGGATACACACACAGCTTCACACACCGACACACGATGACTTGCAAATTTAGCTGCACATGCACACCCAGTTCGGGCTGACTTCCTGTTCCATCAGTCTGCGTGGAGTCAGGGTGCTGTTTGCATGTCAGAGCCCATGGGTCGTCGTGAGTGTTTGGATCAGTGAATGAAGACAAAAGTGGCTTCTGTCAGAGATGTTATGCAATCACACATGATGGATGCTTGCTCCCCTCCCTGGTTCTTCTCCACTGCACAAACTTTGTAATAGGTGGGAAGGTTCAAAATCCTTAACGACCAAATGCCACACCAAGTGGGGAGGTAGGGTAGGTGTTAAGGAAGTAATTTCTCTCTGCAGCAACCGGTGCTGCTGGTGCTTCTGGTTTGCTTTTGGGGGTGCTTTAGGTGCTCGGTTCCTGTAAAAGGAATAATTTTAAGGTGATGGAAAGAGAGGTTTTAGTAGGAGAGCTAAAAATACTGAGGAATTTTCTGCTTTATCAGGAGTAGAAACAGGGCCGAGTGAGTGATTTGGTGACCTCATGAGGGTTGCTTGCCACCGGGCCCCCAGCTGTGGAAGATGATATGATCAGGAGAATGGCATCTCGCCCTGACTTCCGGGTCTGTAGAGGTCCAGTCTCCACCTCTGAGTGACGATTCATCACAGCAGGAAGGAGTGAGTTTGGCTGAGCTCACATCTTACAGAACGGCATTGCAGGCCCCGGGTCAGGTGGCCTGCGACTGAATTTTGGTTCCACCCCTTATTGGCTGTGGGGCGAAGGCAAGTCTTCTTATATAAAATGAGACTAATGACACACCTAGGGGAGGTGAGAGACATTTGGAGCTGTATGCATATGGCTAAAAGCCCACACTCGAGGCAGCAGTGACTTCTGCCGCTATAACTTACACCCAACATGGTGTAAGTGTCTCATGTCCCTGGACTCTACAGCCAGCTCACCTCGAGTGCTTCTGCCTGGCCAGGTGTCACTGGCTCTCTTGTCACTCAGTCTTGATGGCTTTACTCCTGCTCGATCAAGTCCTGTCTTTGGGCAGGCTCTTTAAACCCCCTCCTTGCTCCCCTTTTCTTCCTTCACACCTCCTTGCCCCAATTCTCTTGGCATCAAGTTACTGCTATTTTTCTGAAGTTGTAGTTGACTCCTAGCTTGTTAGAAAATTACCTGCATAGAAATTTGTAAGATAACTTAAAGTTGATTTTTTAAGTATCAAATTAAAAAAAACCCCAATTCATAGGAGCTTAGACTTAGCGCTTTTACTTCTCCAATCATTTATCTTAGTCTTGGGGCTGGACTAGAGCCACGGTGCTTTGGTTCCAATCTCCTGACATTTTCCTCCAATGGAACTGAGGTGAGAATTAGGGTGACCCTGAATGTGTTGTGAGCCAGCGTTAACCCAGGATAAGTCTGGAATGAAACAGGTTTTGCAGAAATGGCTGTCTCCACATTCTTACCTTTAATTCACTCTGTGTTTCACTCCAATTTGGCTTCCATTGTCACTACTTTACCGAAATAGTTTTTGCTATAGGCAATAATTATGTTACCCTCCTCTATGAACATTATTTGCCTTTTTCTGTTCCATTTTTAGTATCAACTTATATCTATTCAAAGTAGAAGGCATATCTAATTATTCAAAATCTTTGTGGCTGATACAAATATTTAAAAAAGAATGCATAGTTAGTCACATGAGGATAGTCAGTTTCATAGGTTATTTTACTTTCTGGAAATCTAGAATCTTTAGAATGCGTTAAAGTTATAAAGAGGTTAAATTAAACTCATTTTATTTTGGTAAGAACACTTAACATGAGATCTCCCCTTTCGAAAAGTTTTATGTGCACAATACAGTATTGTTAACTCAGGACAATATTGTACAAGAGAACTGGAGAACTCTTGTATCTTGCATAATGAAACTTTATACCCATTGAACAGCAATTCCAATTTTGGCTAAATGTAACGACATTAAAATACTTGACATTGTCTTTGGTCATGAAACACAAATGTATAATGGCAGATAAATTTTAATCCTTATTCAGGAATTGTATTTAAACAAAACTCTCACTCAGTTAAGACATACATGACTACATATTAGGAAAATCACATTCTAAATTTTATAGAACACTCTCAGGTGATGTTAACAGATTAAAAAATAAGGAGAACCAATGCCATCATATACATCTTTAAGCTGGGAAGTTTCTCAAGTAGTGGAGTCATATTCAGGAAGTAATATTTAAAATATAAACTCTTCCCTTTTTTTTGAGACTGACTCTTGCTCTGTCACCCAGGTTGGAGTACAGTGGTGTGATCTTGGCTCACTGCAACCTCCGCCTTCTGGGTTCAACCTCCGGAGTAGCTGGTACAACCTCCGGAGTAGCTGGGATTACAGGCATGTGCCACCATGCCCAGCTAATTCTTGTAATTTTAGTAGAGACAGGGTTTCACCATGTTGGTCAAGCTGGTCTTGAACTCCTGACCTCATGATCTGCCTGCCTTGGCCTGCCAAAGTGCTGGGATTACAGGTATGAGCCACCATGCCCAGCCTAAAATATAAACTCTTAATTGCAATCGCTTCTCTGTTAATTTCATTTCTTTTAAATTCTTCAGTTAACAGCAATACTGTAAAAATCTTCAACTGTAAAATCTTAGCTTACAATGTTTTGATTTTTCCTGAATTTCTAAATTTTTAAAGTGCCATTAAATGTCTTATGAATGAAATAAATCGAAGATATTCTCAGGAGACTACGACTCAGGAGCAGCGGATGAGATGAAGAGATGCATAGAGAGAGTCAGGCTGGGCAGCAACAGCTTCCACGCCCTCCCCTGTCCCGCCGCCTCCCTGAGGTGTGCTCACCAACCTGGAAGCCCACGTCACTCATCTTTCATCTCCCTTGTCCACGATGGGATTTTAAGCTCCGCTGACCATTCCTTCCTTCTTGGAATGCTCTGTTGCCTTCTGGGACTCCAACTGTACTAGTGTGCCTCCTGTCTCTCTGGCTATTCATTCCCTCAGTGTCCTTTGAGAGATCTTTTCCTTCTGCCCAATCTTTAATTTTCAAATTCCTCAGGTTTTGATCCAAACCACCTTTTCTTCCTACTCTACTTCTCTCTGGGAGATCTCGCCCACTTTTATGTCTTCAAACACTCTCTGAATGTGAGGATTTCTGTTCCTGCATCTCTAGATAAGCCTGAACGCCACACTCTCACATGCATCTCCTGCTGGCTCTGTCAGCCCCCCTCAGTTCCATCCACCTCTCTCCTTCCTCGGCCTTACTCCTTTGTCCCTCACCTGGACAACTGTGATGGCCTCTAAGACGCCTCCCTGCCTCCACTCTGATATCTTCTGCACTCAACTGTTAAAGCAATTGTTTCTCAATGCAAACCAGATTCTGCCATTCACCTGTGTGGAACTCTACAGTTGTGCATCATTCTTAGGGTCAAGTCCAATGTTATTATCATGGCCTGAGGGGCACTAAATGATCTGACTCCTACTCATTGCTTGGGCGCTTTGGCTTTCTTTCAGTTTCTTGAATTTATCAAGTTTCTATCAATCTCACATTCTATTTCCTCACCAGGAGTGCCCAGTCATGAGTGCCATGGACTTTTCCTTTGTGGCACTTGTCACAGTTGCCACTAGATAATTATTTGTTTTCTATTTTAATTTTTTTTTTTTCAGAGACAGAGCCTTGCTCTGTTGTCCAGGCTAAAGAGCAGTGGTGCTATCATAGTTCACTGCAGCCTTGACCTCCTGGGCTCAAGTGATCTCCCACCTCAGTCTCCTGAGTAGCTGGGACTACAGGTTTGCACAACCACACCTGGTCGATTATTTATTTACTGTCCGTCTTTCCAGTGGAATGCTCCTGAAAGTCAGGTTGCATGTTTTGTTCAACTCTTTATCCTTATCCTTAATGCTGGGCACCATTTTTAAAAAATTTATTTTACTTTAGGTGCATACTATATCTGGCATTTCTCCCCATGTTATCCCTCCTCACCCTCCCCTCCCTCCCCATCCCTGGTTGTCTCTCCCCTACCCCTTTAACTGTCCCCTGTGTGTGATGCTCCTCTCCCTGAGTTCACATGTTCTCGTTGTTCAACACCCACCTATGAGTGAGAACATGTGGTGCTTGGCTTTCTGTTCTTGGGTCAATTTGCTGAGAATGATGGTTTCCAGGTTCATCCAAGTCCCTACAAAGGACATGAACTCATCGTCTGTTATGGCTGCCTAGTATTCCATGGTGTATATGCACCACATTTTCTTTGTCCAGTCTATCATTGATGGGCATTTGGGTTAGTTCCAGGTCTTTGCTATTGTACACAGGGCTGCAGTGAACATACGTGTGCATGTGTCTTTATAGTAGAACGATTTATAGTTCTTTGGATATATAACATCTTTATTTCTGCCTTCATTTCATCGTTTATCCAGTCAACATTCAGGAGCAAGTTGTTCAGTTTCCAAGTGGTTGTGCAGGTTTGAGTGTGTTTCTTGATCCTGAGTTCTAGTCTGATTGCACTGTGGTCTGATAGACTGTTTGTTATGATTTCTGTTCTTTTGCATTTGCTGAGGAGTGATTTGTTTCCAATGATGTGGTCAATTTTAAAGTAAGTGCAATGTGGTGCTGAGAAAAATGTATATTCTGTGGATTTGGGATGGAGCGTTCTGTATGTGTCTATTAGATCCGCTTGGTCCAGCTCTGCATTCAAGTCCTGGACATCCTTGTTAATTTTCTGTCTCGTTGATCTGTCTAATATTGACAGTGGAGTTTGAAGTCTCTCACTATTATTGTGTGGGAGTCTAAATCTCATTTTAGGTTGTTAAGAACTTGCTTTATGTATCTGGGCGCTCCTGTGTTGGGGGTGTATATATTTAGGATAGTTAGCTCTTCCTGTTGGATTGATCCTTTCACCATTATGTAATGTCCTTCTTTGTCTCTTTTGATCTTCGTTGGTTTGAAGTCCATTTTATCAGAGACTAGGATTGCAACCCCTGCTTTTTTTGTTCTCCATTTGCTTGGTAAATGTTCTTCCATCCCTTTATTTTGAGTCTATGTGTGTCTTTGAATGAGAGATGGGTTTCTTGAATATAGCACACCAAGGGGTTCTGACTTTTTATCCAGTTTGCCAGTCTGTGTCTTTTGATTGGGGCGTTTAGGCCATTTACATTCAATGTTAATATTGTTATGTGTGAATTTGATCCTGCCATTTTGTTACTGGCTGGTTTTCTTTCTCATTAGTTGACTCATTTTCTTCATTGCATTTTTGGTCTTTGCCAACTGGTTTGCTTTTGCAGTGACTGG
>PVKV010037990.1:0-14323 GCA_004027835.1 Alouatta palliata
ATTCTGGGTTGAAAGTTCTTTTCTTTAAGGATGTTGAATATTGGCCCCCACTCTCTTCTGGCTTGTAGGGTTTCTGCTGAGAGATCTGCTGTGAATCTGATGGGCTTCCTTTTGTGGGTAACCTGTCCTTTCTCTCTGGCTGCCCTTAGCATTTTCTCCTTCATTTCAACCCTGATGAATTTCACGATTATGTGCCTTGGGGTTGCTCTTCTTGAGGAATATCTTTGTGGTGTTCTCTGTATTTCCTGGACTTGAATATTGGCCTGCCTTGCTGGGTTGGGGAAGTTTTCCTGGATAATATCCTGAAGAGTATTTTCCAGCTTGGATTCATTCTCTCTGTCACATTCAGGTATACCTATCAAACGTAGATTAGGTCTTTTCACATAGTCCCATATTTCTTGGAGACTTCGTTCATTCCTTTTTACCCTTTGTTCTCTAATCTTGCCTTCTCGTTTTATTTGATTGAATTGATCTTCAAACTATGATATCCTTTCTTCTGCTTGGTCAGTTCTGCTGTTGAAACTTGTATCCTTTCAAAGTTCTCGTGTTGTGTTTTTCAGCTCAATCAATTCACTTATATTCCTAAGTTGTTTATTCTCGTTAGCATTTCATCAAATCTTTTTTCAAGGTTCTTAGTTTCTTTGCATTGGGTTAGAACATGTTCTTTTAGCTAACAGAAGTTTCTTATTACTCACCTTCTGAATCCTGTTTCTGTCAATTCATCACACTCATTCTCCATCCAGCCTTGTTCCTTTGCTGGTGAGCAGTTGTGATCCCTTGTAGGAGGAGAGGTGTTCTGGTTTTGGGTGTTTTCATCCTTTTTGCCCTGGTTTCTTCCCATCTTTGTGGATTTATCCACCTGTCGTCTTTGTAGTTGTTGGCTTTCAGATTGGGTCTCTGAGTGAATGTCCAGTTTGTTGATGATGATGTTATTTCCTTCTGTTTCTTAGTTTTCCTTCTAACACTCAGGCCCCTCTGCTGTAGGACTGCTGAGGTCCACTCCAGGCCCTGCTTGCCTAGGGATCACTTGCAGCAGCTGCAGAACAGTAAGAGTTGCTGCCAGTTTATTCTGCTATTTTTATCCCAGAAGGATACCAGCCCAATGTTAATCTGAGCTCTCCTTTACAAGGTGACTCTTTGGATACAGGGGGGACAGGGAGCTGCTTGAGGAGACAGTCTGTCCTTTATAGGAGCTAAAGTGCTGAGCTGTGAGCTCTGTTATTCATTCAGAGCTGCTGGGCAGGTACATTTAAGTCTGCTGCAGCAGAACTCATAAATTCCCTTTTTTTTTTTCCCCCAGGTGCTCTGTCCCAGGAAGTTAGGGCTTTGTTTATAAGTTTCTGTCATGCTACTGCCTTTTTTCAGGGATGTCCTGCCCAGCAAGGAGGCAGCCTAGTCACTGTCTGCCTGCAGAGGCTTTGCTGAGCTGCTGTGGGCTCTGCCCAGCTGCCGTGTGAACTTTCCTGCAGTCCTGTTTATACAGGTAGAGTTAGAACTGATTTGTCAATGGTGGCCCACCTCTGTAATGGTGGATTCTCTCTGTAATGGTGGGCTGCCTCAGCAATGGCGGACTACCTCCGTAGCGATGGACTGCCTCAGTAATGGTGGATGCCCCTCCCCCACAGAGCTGGACCATCCCGGGTTCAGCTGTGGTTACTGTGAAACTCTCAATCCAGAGCATTTTCGATTGCTGTTTTTTTGTGGGGGTGGGACCAGCCAAGCCTGATCACCTGGTTCCCTGCCTCAGACCTCCTTTTTTTTTTTTTTTCAGTTGAAAGGGCGACTCTGTCTCCCAGGTGTTCCAGTCGCCTGTTGAAAACGTGCTGGGATCTGTGTGATTTCCCATGCAGCAACCCACTGTGAAGGCTGAAACAGCAGAGCTGAGATTCGTGGCGCTTTTCTGTCCGGGAATCTACTGGCCTGGCTCCCTGTTTCAGTCCCCTTTTTTATCAGTTGAATGGGCGACTCTGTCTCCCAGGAGCTTCAGTCGCCAGCCAAAACGGTGCCCGGACCAGTGTGTTTTGTGCAGAGACCCACGGCGCCAGGGCGCCAGCCGAAACAGCAGCACCGGCCAAAACAGCCGTGCCGGCCAAAACCGCCGCACTAGTGACCCGTGGGGCTCCTCCGCCTGGGAATCTCCTGGTCTGTGGGCAATAAAAATCCGTCTGTAAATGCGGCGTCCACTCATCCTCTGCGCTTTCACTGGGAGCTGGAATCCTGAGCTGCTCCTAATCAGCCATCTTGGATTGTGTGTTGCAAAGTTCTCTGTATATGTTAGTAAGGATATAGGAAAATAGAAACTCTCATATATGGGTAGAAGAGTATAGATTTGTATAACCTTTTCAACAGCAGATTGGAATTCTTAAAATTTTGTAAGTTTACCACTTAGAAGAATGAATCCTAACAAAATAATAATGGATTTCTCTAAGTAAATATTCATGGTAGCTGATTAGGAAATTCCAAACTAAAGATGGCCCCACATAGTTTTCTTTACAAATTAACTCAAACCAACAATGAAAACTAAAAAAGAAAAAATAATAATTTTTGATAAAGTTAGAAAACACCTATAACCTTGAACTACAATATTTGAGGAAGAGATGCCAAAAGGGAGGTTCAAACAGGAGTGCAGGGAAATACTTACAGACATCTGTGGCTGAAGATCTCAACTAAATCAGGCAGAGAACAATTCAGTCTGTGGCACAACATGAGTGGCAAACCACAAACTTTCTCCAGAACAATGAGAATGGGATTCCTGGTCTTTAAAGGGAGCTTATCTGGACTTTCTTTGAGCCCATAGAACATGCAGGGGAGGTAAGGCTGAACAAGCATACACACATATTTGTGAGAAGCAATGTATCCTTGAGGAAGGGTGAAGGAAATGGATCTGAATTATGAGTAGTCCAGCAATTACTGATTTCTTTGAACTAGAGAAAAATGAAGGTTAAAATATCACACACACACACATACACACACACACACACACACACACACACACACACACACTTGAGTCATAGGGAGCTTTACTGTTTAAGAGTTACTGCTTGCCTGAAGCACTACTCTATTCTCTCCCCTGAAGGAACCTCTTGAAAATAACTGGAAGAATTAACCTCATTCACAAAAATAATAACACAAAAAGAACCAGCCAAGTATCTATGCAAAGTTGCTTTTAGGAAAAGGAAGAAAAATGTGGGGAAAACAAGTGGCAGATGATGAATACACCAGGAAAATATGGCCACTGCTCAGATAAAAATCATGACCAAATAAATATGGCCATGAGTACTAGGCACCTAATGAATCAAAAAGCTCAAAGCAGAGAGCTGCAGGAGATGAAACATGAGCTGACAGACTTGCGAAATAAATAGAAAAATAAATAAATAAAGCCATCCCAGAAATCAAGGCTACATTAAGCAGCAAAAAGAGCCAGCACTGAAATCAGACTAAGGCACAAAAAAGCAGGAGTGAGAAAAGCAAGCAAAATAATAGACATGGAGAACAGATTTTTTTTTAAATGGGGGTGGTGGGGGGGAACACACAATAAATAAAACATAAAAGAAAATTTAAGACATAATTTTCAAGAACCTATAGCTTAAACAGGAAATCCATACCAAAATTCAATAAGCAGAAAACCTCACGCAACATTATCAACACTGAAACGTTTTTTAGTGATAGCATAGGTCTTCAAATATCAAAATAACAACAACAAAAAGCTTTGGGCATTCAGGCTAAAATGATTAAGAAACCTACAAGTTTGAGGTGGACTCCTATTTCTTCCTTCTGAATTTTCTCCTATTTCTGACTCTAAGGCCACTGAGCTAGATACAGCATTTTCTACCTTTTTATTCAGTTAGCTAAGGTGGCCATGATCAAGTTCTGAATATTGACTATGTACAAAAGTCATCTGCAATTTTTAAAAAATCTGCTTTCTCTGTATTTTGCCTCCTTACCTATTTTGCAAGCTGGAAGGTAGATTTGCCAACATCCCATTTTTGATCTTGAGGGTGAGAAATTTCCCTAAAAGGGATGGTGGAGCAAAAACATGGAAGAAACTGCTCTCTGGGTACCTTATGCAGCATTTACCCTGATAACTTAGACCAGCCAGACTAATATATGAGAGAGATACAAGGTTCAATCTTTGTTAACTCATTGTATTTTGTACTTTGTTATAGTATTACATTCTTTCCCATACTTAATACAAAGAAGAAAAAGTAGACTGGCCATATAGTTCACAACAATATTTGATGCTGGAAGACAGAGATATGATACACAAAAAAAACTGGAAAATAATATGTGATCCATGATTTCTATATCCTGCCAAACTGTCATATAAGTATAAAGGAAACACACAGACGTGACTTCCATAAACACTTCTGAAGAACCTACTAAACAATAAACTTCAGTCAATCAAAAAATGAACAGGGAAAAATTACTTTCAGTGACTATAGAATCTATTTAAACATGGATAAAGACGGCAGCAAAACAGAATGTATGTGTTATAAATTATAATAGTAGACAAAGGTGGGAAAGAGAAGACAGAGGATTGTGCGAGCATGCATATTTTCTTCTACATATGGCTAATAACCTTTTAAAAATATAAAGACTAGAAAAAATTTTTTTAAATAATATATAATTGACTAAAACTGTTGGTGGAGGGGAGAGAGGGTAAAACAGTGGTTCTCAACTGTAGCTACTCTTCAAAGTCATATGGAGGACTTTTTGAAAATAATCATCTCTTAATCTCAAAGGCACTGGTATTTTTTAAAAGCTCCCAGATGATATCAGTGCTGAGAATCACCAAAGTAGAAGAGTACTACCAAAGGTTATTGCTCTAGTGGTGAACGAACAGACACTGGCTGGAATAAATGCTAAAGCATATTAAATTGTGAGATTTTAAGATGACCACTAAAAGAATTTAAAATAAATCTTTGAATTACAAGGAAGCATGTACATGCATACATGCGACTGTGAATACCTACATGCACACACACAAAAGCAATAAAAAACAAATCATACAAAAAGATGTTTGAAAAAAAACAATATAAACTGAAATTATGATATAAAATATGATGACAAAAATTTATGTCTTATATTAATAGGATAAAATCACCTGTGTGTGTGTGTGTGTGTATACAATCTGACAAAAATTCATAAAACATATATTCATAAAACAAAATTCAATCACACAAGACAAAAAGGGAGAAATAAAGTAAACCTGATGAGTTAAGGCAAAAACAAATTCATTCATTAGAAAATAAGAAAAAAGATAGAGTAACAAATAAAGCCAAGAGCATATTGTTTAAAAGAATGAAATAGATAAATCATTAGCTTACCTAATCAAAAAGAGGATAGAATAAAAACATAAAATAAGAAGTGGTAATGAGAAAATAATACAGAGAATAAATACAGATACAATGACTAATACTTAGCCAATAGGCACTATTATGGCCATATCAGATATTTGAGTTGGCATATATTGTGGTTGGTTGTAGCATCTGCTATGAGTTATCAATGCTCATGCCAACTAAGTTTTCAACATTTTGCATATCATGTCTGCACAGAAAATCAACTGGGTCAATTCTATGTAAATAAACTTGGGATCTTGAAAAATACGGATTGTTTTCTGGGAAAACAGACTACCAAAACTGACCCAAAAGAGATAGACTATGTAATAGAAAAAAAGGTTTTTAAGACCCCTCTAGACACACACACACACACACACACACACACACGAAGAAAGAAAAGTACCAGGCCCAGTGGGTTTAATTAACTAAATTCTCCCAACCTTTTACAAACCAGTGACATGAGTGCTAATTAAAAGTGTCAAAGCATTGAAAAAGAGCAACGTATAAAATGCTTGTTATAAAAGCATAAAAATAGAACCAAACTTGAAATGAGCAGCCCAAAAAGAAAAACTACAGATCAATTTCAATTATGAGTACTAATACAAAACAGTTTAAATAAATTATTAAAAATAAAATCTAGCTGCATACAGAATACCACAAATGATTAAATGGGGCTCCTACCAAGACAGTTCTGATTCAATATGAGAAAATAAATATGATTCACCATATTAATGAATCAAAATGAAAAATCATGTGGTCTTCTCCATATGTGCTGCAAAAACATTTGATACAATTCAATATTGATTCTCAATGAAAATAAAATTTTTAATTAAAAAAAGAATATAAAAATCTATCATTATATCTTTAACACGATTCTTAGTGAGGAAACCTCGGGAACATCCCTATTGCAGTCAGAAACAACACAAGAATATTCATCATCATCATCATCACCACCACCACCATCAGCATCACCATTGCCATCATTACCGTCACTCTTTTCTAGGCACTTTACATGTTTTAACTTAATTTAGTCATCACAACAACTCTATGACATAAATGTGATATAGTTTTTCCTGTTTACAACTATTATTTAAAATGTTTCTGAAAGTACTAACCTATTCAACTAGGTGAAATAAGAAATACAAAATTCTAAAATGATAAGCATTTGCAAACATTTGTGCAGTTGGAAAACACACAAAAAGTAATTACAGAAACGATAATTTAATAAAATGCCTAGGTTCAAAATTCATATAAAACATTTCCATTTCCATGGAAAAGCTTGCATTGAATCAAACTTCTCTACGAGAAAAGCTAGAAAAGTTGGATAAAATTTAAACATCTGTTTGAAAGCATTCAAAACTATCAAGGCAGTCAGGACCTGAAAGATAAAGTTCTCCAAAAACCAAGAAATGAACTGAGATAAAACAAAATTCTGACCCACTTTTTCTCTGAATACATTTGCCGATTCCTTAGTGTCACAGGGTATAGAGTCTGAAAATTTAGCAGAAAGGGGTGGCTATGAGGCTGAGAAGCTGAGCGGAAGCTCCTTTAGCCTCAGAGGACTGGAGAGAAAAACCTACAACAAGACAGCTGAGATTTGAGAAGCCAAGAACTCAGGGGGAATGAAATTGTATTAAGATGAACCCACGTTCAGTAATGCAGTTAGCCTCCAGATATTTGTTAATTCATAAATAACACGGATCTAAAGACCATAAGAAATAAAGCATACAGTTCATCTAGGATCCTATACTAGTTCACTAGGACTGTCATCACAACATAATTCGACTGGATAACTTAATAGAAATTTATTTTCTCACAATTCTAGAGGATAAAAGTCTAAGGGCAAGATATTGGTAGGGTTGGTTTCTTCTGAGGCCTCTCTCCTTGGCTTGGACATGGCTGTTTCCCCCCATGTCTCAACATGATCTTCCCTCCATACATGTGTATGTCTTAGTCTCACTTATAATAAGGACACTAATCATATTAGATTATGGCTCACCCAAATGACCTTATTTTAAATTAATTATTCCTTTAAAGGCCTTATCTCCAAATACAGTCACATTCTGAGGTACTGGGCATTAGGATTTCAATATATGAATGTGGTGGGGGGGTACACAATTCAGTCCTGAAGACATCCTAAGAAGTAAAGCAAAAAATAAAAAATAAAAAGTTAGGCAGTTTACTAATACTAGAGAGACAAATATTGGAAGTCAGGGCTCAAGGAAGAACTCTGATAAACGTGCATGCCAGGCATTTAGTTAGGTCCTCTGAAAGATTACACCTTAAGAAATAGGCCAAATTAGAAGTAGATTAGCCTTCATGTACACTGAAATTCATCTTTACACCAGCTCAATTCCAGATTGGATTTAAGTGAAATGCCTGTCAAAAGCAACTACAAATCTTCTCTGAAGGAAGGGACAGTAGTCACTCAAATTATCTCTATAATTTTCTTGTATGTGATGTTTATCATTCAATTAAAAGTTATAAAGTGTATAAGGAAATAGAAACAACTGAAACCAAGAGGAAAAGAAACAATAGAAATGCTAGTGATCCAAAATTACTATTCTAGATGTAATATATCTGTTTTTAAAAAGGTCCTCAAAAATATAAACTGGATCTCCAAGTGAATTAACCATCTGCTGAAACAAAGCCCAACAGTTGTTGAAGGAAGCCAATAAAAAAATAGGTGATGAGGAAGAAGGCAGCACATCACACTGCCATGTGTGTACCTATGCAACAATCTTGCATGTTCTTCACATGTACCCCAAAACCTAAAATGCAATTAAAAATTTTTAAAAAGGCACTTGGTTGGGTGTGGTGGCTCACACCTGTAATCCCAGCACCTTGGGAGGCTGAGGTGGGTGGATCACTTGAGTCAGTAGTTCAAGACCAACCTAGCCAATATGCTGAGACCCCAACTCTACTAAAAATACAAAAAATTAGCCAGGCTTGGTGGTGCATGCCTGTAGTCTTAGCTCCTTGGGAGGCTGAGGCAGGAAAATCACTTGAGCCAAGCACATACCTCTACACTCCAGCCTGGGAAACAAACTAGACTCTGTCTCAAAACACTCAATAACATAAACCACACAATGACCAGCACCAAATAGAAAATTACTGGCCATACCAAGAGTAGGAAAATGTGACTGAGAAACAAAAGAAAAGGGATTAATATAGATCCAGAAATGACAGAAATGAAGGGTATGAAACTAGCTACAGTAACTATGTTCCAGTATTTAAAGTAAAACACACACATAGCAAGAAAAGAAATTGTCTGAGGTCTAGAAGCAAGTAATGTCAAATACAGGAGCAAACTGAGCATATCATAAGTAAATTGCCAAAAACTGATGATAAAAAGAAAATCATAAAAACAACCAAGGGAAGGAAAAAGACACATGGTGAACAGAGAAACAAAAAACAATAATACCTGAAGACTTTTCATTGTAAAGTATCCAAGCTAGAAGACAATCAAATAACATCTGCAAATTGCTAAAAGAAAAAAAAAAAAAAAAACTATCAATCTAAAATTTCACACACAGTAAAAATGTTCTTCAAAAACAATTAAAAATTAACACATTTCACTTAAAGATATACAAATATTGAGAGATTCATCACAGATTAGCATTAAAAAAAATTAAAGTTTTTCAGACAGAAAAAAAAATACCAGATGAAGATTGTATCTATGTCAAAGAATAAGAGCACAATAAATAGTAAACATATAAACATGTAATATTTTCTCTTTTTAAAATTTTCTTTAAAAGATTGTTTTCTATGTAAGCAAAAAAAAATAATGTAGTGTGGAATTTCTAACATATGTAGAACTAAAATGTGTGACAATAATAACACAAAGGAGCAGAGGTGAATGGAAATACGCTGTTGCTTCTTATGACCAAGCTAAGAATCAAATCACAAACTCAATCGCTTTTACAATAGCTATGAAAATAAATAAATAAAATACATAGGAATATACTTAACTATGGAGGTGAAAGACCTCTACAAGAAGAACTACAGAACACTGCTGAAAGAAATCACTGATGAGATAAACAATTGATAAACAATTGATGAGATAAACAATCCACACCTCATGCCCGTGGATTGAAGAATCAATATCATGAAAATGACCAAACTGTCCAAAGCAGTATACATTTTCAATGCAATTCCTATCAAAATACCAACATCATTTTTTACAGAATTAGAAGAAACAATCCTAAAATTCATATGGAACCATAAAAGAACCCAGATAGCCTAAGCAATACTAAACAAAAAGAACAAATTAAGAGGCATCACATTACCCACTTCAAACTATACTATAAGACTATAATAACCAAAACAGCATGTTACTGGTATAAAAGTTGATACACAAACCAATGGACCAGCATAAAGAACCCAGAAATAAAGCCAAATACTTTGAAGCAACTAATCTTGGACAAGGCATGAAAAAACATAAACTGGAGAAAGAACACACTATTCAGTAAATGATGCTGGGAAACTGGATAGCCATATGTAAAAGAATGAAACTGGATCCCTCTCATCATATACAAAAAATCAAATCAAGATTAAAAACTTAGACCTGAAACCTTAAAAATTCTAGAAGAAAACCTAGGGAAAAACTCTTCTGAACATTGGCCTGGACAAAGAATTTATGACTAAGACCCCAAAAGTAAATGAACAAAAAAGCAAATAAATAAAAATGGGACCTCATCAAACCAAAATGCTTTGCATAGCAAAAGAAATAATCATCAGGGTAAACAGACAACCCACATAATGAGAGAAAATATTTGCAAACTATGCATCTGACCAAGGACTAATTATGCAGAATCTACAAGGAACACAAGCAGATCAGCAAGATGAAAACAAATAATCCCATCAAAAAGTGGGCAAATGACATTAATAGACACTTCTCAAAAAAAGATATACAAATGACCAATAAACAAATAAAAAATGCTCAACATCACTAATCATTAGGAAAATGCAAATTAAAACCACAATGAGATACCATCTAACCCAGCCAGAGGGACCATTATTAAAAAGTCAAAAAGCAACAGATGTTGGCATAAATGTTGTAAAAAGGGAATGTTTATACACTGCTGTTCGGAATGTAAATTAGTACAACCTCTATGGAAGACAATATGGAGATTTCTTAAAGAACTAAAAGTAGATCTACCATTCAATCCAGCAATCCCACTACTGGGTATCTCCCAAAAGGAAAATAAGTCACTATATCAAAAAGAGATGGGCACATGCCTGTTTATCACAACACAATTCACAATTGCAAAGATAAGGAACCAACCTGTGTTCATGAACTCATGTGAGGATTAAGAAAATACAGTATATATCCACCACGGAATACTACTCAGCCATACAAAAGAATGAAATAACGCTTTTCTGCAGCAACTTGGAGGGAGCTGTAAGCCATTATTCTAAGTAAAGTGTCTCAGGAATGGAAAACCAAATACTGTATGTGCTCACTTATAAGTAGGATCTAAGCTATGGTTATGTAAAGGCATACCGAGTGGTAAAATGGACTTTAGAAACCCAGAAGGGAGTGAGAGTGAGGGATAGAAAGCTACATATTGGATGCGATGTACACTACTTGGGTGATAGGTGCACTAAAATCTCAGACTTCACCACTACACAATTCATTCATGAAATAAAAAACTTGTACCCCAAAAGCTACAGAACTAAAAAATGTATACATAATAAAAAGAAGAAAATGGCTAAACAGAAGTAAAACTATGGATATACATGTGAAAAGAATACTATATAACCATTAAAACAAAACATTGCTCTACCCAAGCAGCTCCATGTCTCTGTAATTAACATATTCATGACAAAACATCACTTGGATTTAAATAACCAAACTTTATAGATGTGTGAGTCTCCCCATATACCATTTTCTAGTCAAAGTTTATACAGGAACATGTGATATTTACTTCTAAAAATGCAATACAGTTTTTCTAAAATTATGAGCAGGAAAAGTGTTGAGGTCCATTCCAAATACAATTAACAGATTCTCAGAATAAACAGTAATTTCAAAATCTCATAAAGCGTCCAAAAAAATGGAAATTGAATTTCTGAATGTTGATGCTAAAAGAGGCATTGCACTAGATATAAAGTCACTGTTTGTTAAAAACCATATGAATTTTTTGATAGAAAGTGACATTTTAATCAGTTTACATCCTAGCATGATTGCTTGTTACTGATAACATTGATATTTTACTGTCCAGAAGGTGACCTAGTAGTTCTCTGAACTTAGAATATGAGATATTTCATGGCTTTTGTTCTTAGCTGTAAGATTTATCAATCCCAGGGAAACAAAAGTCTCCAAACACTATCCTGTTGGTTTTCAGTGGAAGAGGGGAAGAAAGAAGGAGGAAGGGAAAGTCATAGGAAAAATATATGAAGATATTTACAAAGAAAATAAAGGTATAAAGTCTAAAAATGATTTTTTAGATAGAGACATACTGAGCCAATGTATACTCAGATGAAAGAGTCGATCAAGAATCAGAGTTTAAAATGAAGGATAAGAGGAGGCTTTGCTGGAGTAAGGCTCCTGACGAGGTGGAGAAGTTAAGATAGAACACATTGGCAAAGGACTGAATTGAACAAGAGGAGGGATATTGAAACAGAAAGGAAAATGGAACAAATGCATGCAGATAGTAAGAATGTTACGGATGCTAAAAGTAACCGTTGAGAAATTACTGACTAGATCAGGTTTCCCATAGTGGAATAAATAACAAAAACAAGGTTATTCTTCAAGAGGAGTCTTATGCTTATGCAGCATATCCATAAAGAGAAAAGAGAGAGAGTGAGGTAACTCTTGCAAGACTCTTAGCAGTGCTGAGAACACAATTGAACTAAACATCATAAAGTTATAGGAGCTTACTATGTATTCCCTTCATAAATCCTTAATAGTGTTGCATGTCAGAGGAGGATGGCAATGATAAGATATAGTTTTCTGCTGGCATTTTTCAGGCCAAGCAGAGCAGAGAAATAGAAAATGAGAGTATTAAGGGTGATGGAGAAAGACAAGCTCAAGTAATATTTTTTAAGGCCCAGCATAAATACAGAAAAAAAAGAGCCAAATATGAACTAATCTATTGGGACACAATGCATTAGAAAGTAACTGAAATATAAATCATTCTACTGTAAAGACAAATGCATACATATGTTTATTGCAGCACTGTTCACAATAGCAAAGACTTGGAATCAACCTGAATGCCCATCAATGATAGACTGAATAAAGAAAATGTGGCACATACACACCATGGAATACTATGCAGCCATAAAAAAGGATGAAGTCATGTCCTTCACAGGGACATGGATGAAGTTGGAAGCCATAATTCTCGGCAAACTAACACAGGAACAGAAATCCAAACACTGCATGTTCTCACTCATAAGTGGTAGTTGAACAATGAGAACACATGGACACGGAGGAGAATATCACACACCAGTCACTGTTGGGGGATGGGGGAGTAGGGGAGAAGTAGGATTAGGAGAAATACCTAATGTAGATGACGGGTTGATGGGTGCAGCAAACCACCATGCCATGTGTATACCTATGTAACAAACCTGCACATTCTGCACCTGTATCCCAGAACTTAAAATATGATTTAAAAAATGGACCATTTTAAACAAGTAATTTGTTCTTTCTCTGTTTGCTCAGATAATTGGTTCTATATTTCTACTGCTTTTCTGTGCTACCACTTCTCTTTTCTAGTTGCTTTCACCTCTCTGAACATAGGACTAATTATACTTCCTCTCTCTTTAAAAACATCCTACAAGTACAGTATAAAGCTATAAAAAAAAAAAAAAGAAAGAAAGAAAGAAAGAAAGTAACTGAAATAACCAGTGCAGTCCAAAAAGTATCTAGAGTCAGAGACACAGAAAGCAGGGCCCCCTCTAACATTTGCAGGGAAATGGCAGGAATACAAAAGGGACTATTTATAAATTTAAGAGTAATATTGGTAGCCTAATATTGCAAATGTTTTTCAGCCTCCGTGGGCAACTATTGTGAATATTATGTTAATTTGTGGGTGTCTCCAAAAACCACAAATTGAAATGTGAAAGAATATGTGGCATTGGCTTAGGAGCCTGTATTTGGGTGGTGATAAAATTTAGAAAAGGCTAAAAATGGTAACATTTGGTAAAATTGTTGCTTGAGATAACTTGGAAGGCAAATCGTATACTCAACTAACTTGTAATCATAGGAAAGAAAGGTTAGAAAATAGAATGCAGTAGCATGTCTTAGTTGCTGTTGGCTGTATTTGGTAAGTATTATGGGTTAAATTGTCCTCTTAGATCCTCAAAAAAGATATACTAGCATCCTTAATCTCCAGTACATTGGAACTGGACCATGTGGATAATTAGTTTAAATAAGGTCCTAATATAATCGGTAGCATTATACAAAAGGGAAATTTGGACACAGAGGCATGCGTACAGGGAGAACGTCACGTGAAGGTGAAGGCAGAAATAGGGAGATTCATCCACTGGTCAAGAGACAGCAAAGATTGTCAGTAAACCACCAAAAGCTAGAGAAGAGGCTTAGAACAGATAGATTCTCCCTTGCAGCCCTCAGAAGAAACACACTCTGCTGATACCTTGATCTCGACTTCTAATTTCCAGAAATGGGAGACAATAAATTTATATTGTTTAGGCCATAACATCAGCTCCAGAAAACGAATACAGCAAGATATTAGAAGGAAGAAATGTACTTAGAAAAGGATCAACCAATATTCAGTAATAAAAGGGGAAAAGTCTAGGAATTTGGGGACTTAACAGGGTTAGAGAAAGCCACTGCTTTTCAATCCCATACAGTAAAATAGACAACAGAGCAGCAAATGCTGATCAAGACTCAATCTTGAGGCAAAGATCAAATCCAGGGTATGGCCATTACACTCATAGTTAAATTTGCTGAATAGGTTAAAGTGTCCCAGAGCAAGAGTGTGATATCCAATAAATCTTTTCCGTTGTATGCAATGGCTTAA